>JAJJWX010002126.1:0-60991 GCA_023529315.1 Papaver bracteatum | reverse complement strand
TCTTCCTCTCTTTCTCTTTCTTCTTATTTCACAAAACAAAGAAGAGCTCGACATAAAATGAGTCTCCTGATGCCTTTTGGTCTTATAACCAAAAACCAAGGCATGTGTTAGGTAGCTGCCTTAATTTGATAAGGGGGTGCCAAATGTTTGGGCCATAAGGCTGAACCCAACAGAACAAGCTGAATATTGGTGATTCTGTGCTTTTTGAACTCATTGATAGACTACCAGGTGGAACGCTTGTAATGAATTTCCATATCTATCAATCCCCTGTCTTGGTTGAGGATGATTTGGATGATGAATGAAGTCGGCCGGGGTATTAAATGTGAACTATTTTTCTACTTTACCTTGTGTTTTCATCAGAACACATACAGAAACAAATGTAATATTAGGGGATTCATTATATTTGTTGCAGACTAGTATTGACTACGAGGTAATAGTTGTCTCATTTGTACATGACATCCATTACGAAGGCCTGAGTGGCGTAAAATATTTTTCTGCATCATAACTTTGTTTTGGACATCCACGCAAGCAGTGTCCCCACGCTACTGCTGTACTTCCTCCAAATGCATCTGGTTGAATCTCAGCTGGATCCTCATCGCCATGGGCGATCCTTTCTTCCTTGTTCTTATTTTGTCCCATTTTTGCCAGATAATGTGCAGCTTTATTACTCAAACCCGTTGAGCATCCTAACATATATTCTAGACAAGATCCTTTTATGCCCGTGCAAATGCACGGGATAGTTCAATAATAGATGCTTGTCTAGGATATGTTTTTGCGACCCTTGAAGTTTTCTCATGATCAATCTCTCTCGTGATCGATGCCCTGATGATTCGTATTTAAGGTGAATAACTGCATTTAATTCTTTTTCTTTAAATCTGGCGAATCTCTTAACACGGTGGGTACATCGAGTCCACTAATGCCCCTTGATAAAAATGATTGATTATGGCAGCATGCCAAGTTACTTACAGTTACCTTTTGAACATATTCAGATTGTTATGAGGCCGAAAAAATGAGGATTATCACCTTTTGAACTTATTCCGCAGGAACATATTCAGACGAACAATATCCTTGTGGAAAGAAGACTTTTCAGCGTAGATTTGAGTTCGTAAATGTTGTTATTGGTAAAGGGAAGTGATTGAAACCGACCTGTCTATTGTAGTGCCAGAGATTGGATCTAACAGAAATGGAGAAAATTTTAAGGCAACCAAATACTATAAGCCAGAAACAGGAAGCAAAAAAATCCGCCACAACAGCAAAAGCATATTATGTATCTTCCCGGTCCCCGCTAATGCTTTCAAACCATGTTGGCGATGTACACGCTTCTCTAGTGGTAGTATCCTTACAATTATTAGTTCTACGCAGGTACTTGTCAATGCTTTTTTCTTCTTCTTTTATTTAGGCAAATTATTCACCCACTCATTCACAAATGATTGTTTCAACCTATCCTTTCTGGTAGAATCCAGCCGAAGAAAATCCCTGACAATGGAGATACTACATTACAAAAGAGCATCTTCACACAACTTAGTTTAAAGTACGGTAATGGTAATTTTCAATTATAGCCATCTGTATCAATCTCTATCCACTGGAAAAACATTTCACAATGTAAACAGCGTACGCTTCAAAACACAAAGAGAAATATGAGATCAGTTTAGGCGAAGATAGAAAATATATCATTCCTATGTTTGTCTATGTACAGGTTCTCTTGTTATCTTTTCAGGGTTGGCTTCATTGTTTAGTTGCAGCCACATCAGTACAGTCGTCATTGTTAAAAGCATTTGGATACTCTGCGGAATAAGTTCAAAAGGAGATCCAAACTGCATTCATTTACTCTTTACTGTAGTGTTTTGGATAAACGTATCCAGTCTCATCCCCCTGTCAGTATCCTTTTATAACATGTTGACGGCTGCCACAAAAAAAAATTCCCCTTCTCAGCCGCTCTTTTGAGATGCGCAGTATCATCACTTTGATATAGTAAGTGACTTATCCTTCTTAATAACGGGCAAATCTCTGAAATTTCCTACTTATGTAGATGTTTTATGGTGAATATAGGGAAGGAGACACCAAAGGTAATAAGTTGCAACCCAATAACCAACCTGAACACTTTTGCAAGGCTTTTACAGTTAAAGTGTCCGAAAGAACTAAATCAGGGATCCTAAGCGTAACTTGGGAAGAGGGTGCCTTTTCAAAATCTAGTTCACCAGCAACAACTGATCATGTGACTGTACTTTACCACAATAAAAGATTTTAGTCAAACAATATAGTAGTTTCAAAAAATAAGCATGAAGATAAAAATTACTAAAGTGTGTACATTTTTCAAGATAGATAATAATGAAATGAAACCAAACCAAGCCTCACCTCACCTGTCAGGTTCCAAAAAGCAACGCATTAGAACAACAAAGCATCAATCCTTCAAGCAGCCATCTGTCTATATGCCTCTATATGCACCCCTTGTTCACAATATCTCGTTTCTGGTTGTTTCAATATCTCGTTTATGGTATTAGAAAACACAAAGAACTTGCATTGCCTTGACAATAACCTGCAAGAAGTGCCATTTGGTTCGATTTCGTAATCATACAGCAAAGAATGCGGATCGTTATTTTATGTGACGCTTTCTTATTTAATCCCACGAGTGCATTAACAACTGCAAAGAATATGTAGACACAAACCAAGTTGATTAAAGTTTCTTCCAATAGGTCAATACCATAACAAAAATTATAAGAAGAACATGAAACGTAGTTGGGCATCATCGAAAACAAAACCCTAACAGGCATATATATGTATTACCGAAGAGTGGAAGCTAAAAACCTTTCGGAGGGAAGAAAACGGCAGCCTCGTAAAATATTCGTCGATTTAAAAGTTATTTATCCCCAACTGTTTCGTTGTTTATCGTGCCTTTTCATAAGACACAACTTTTGATGATACAGTGAATCTAGGTATCTACTCGTATACGGAAGGGAAGGAAAAACAAAAAGACATATCTTTTCGGATACCTGTTGTTGAATGAGAACCTTTTTGCCAAAAGACATATACCTACCGGCTAAAAGTGGTGTCTATTAAAAATATATTATGTGGCGCTTATTGTAATTTAGATTTCTTGAAAATGAACATGCAATCGACTCCTAAGCCTAAAGGATTCTCCTTTATATAAAGAAAGTATTGATGTGTGCCTTCACATAACCGAGCTTTAATTTCCCGCACGTGAGACACCAAGCTTGGATCAGAACCCTTAATCCCAGAAAAATACACCACTTGCATATACATGAATCATCTGCAGTTCAACATTTAACATTACGGCAATGGCCAATGAGATCTGGAACTATAAACGAATTGTCACCCTTTCCTTAAATATAAAAAAAAGGTTTGAAATATCTGTGGCTAAAGGATAGCCAAGGGGGTTAAAAACGACGATGTTGCCTTTCTTCCCACTACGGTGGTACTACTCTCTTCCATAGAAGTAATAGTGGGATCTTATTATTACTTGGGCAACAAGTTTGTAAACTCCATAAATAGAGTACTAAACTTATTAATGAAAACTGTTTTGGTTGATTTCTAAATTTTGTTGGTTTTTCCTTTGATCTAATAAAAAGGAAATTATTCCTTTTCTTCACCTCGTCATCGATTTGGGAAATAATTAGGATTCCATCCTTATATATATACTACTAAGTACTAACTCTTGGTTTTGTGCACAATTTTACTCTTGATATTGGGAGGTGTAGCTTCTGATTGTTCAAGTGACAGAGATGTCGTTAAAAAGCGAATACTTGAATCAGCAAAAAGAAGATGATGATTCTCATTCAGATGATGAAGATTATGATTCTGACGCTTCCTCACTCAACGAGTCTTCTTCAGAAGAAATTTTGCTATCTGATAGTGATGATGACGATGATGACGATAAGAGAACTCATCCCTCGTCGACACGGCGGGTCCATTGCGAACTGTCGTATAATTCTCGGAAGACAATGATAGATTTGTTGGAGAAGGTTAATCCTATTCCTACAGCAGGAAGCGAGGATAAGAGGTATCATGCTTACATATATGGTTATTATCGTAGGAGTAAAGGATATGGGGGATATGGTATTATTTTCTGGGACAAGTTCCGAAAACCGGTATGTGGTTACTACGGGGTTTCCAAAGGAAGGTCGTACCTTTATTACCTTCACCTAGGAATGAAGAGAGGCTTAGAGATTGCTGCTGCAAGGGACTTTGATGAAGTTAGTTTCTCAATCAATTCAACAACAGCTGCGCACCACTTTAATTACCGTTTCAGATATCCGTTGATGCTAACTAGCTACTTTCATTCGGAGCAAGATGTTGCCGATGTTAATTTCTGCCGGACGTGTTTGAGAAATTATATGTTTTTGACTAGTGAAAGTTTCGAGATCCTGGTTCCAGTTATTAAACAACTTATAAACCTGCAATTCAATATCAAGTTCAAATATAGATATCTCTGTCTTAAAGATGAATATGATGACGGTGCTGCATATTATTTGGCAAAGTATGGAGCGGAAGCATTCGAGGAGAAGATGAAACAGGAGGAGGGTGTAAGCTCAGATGGGGTGGAAGAAGTTGAACTGAAGATGCAAGAAATTGAGGATCTAGTTTATATTAAATAAGAGCACATGGAGGTGCAAGCTGTAGCAGTTGGTGGTGTTATCCTGGGCGGCCGGTTTGGGGTCGGGATAATGGGACGTCTGATTTGGACAAACTTTTGATCATCTTTATGTATTTCAGTTTCTTTAATTACTTTTATCTTATTCATTTTTTGCCCACATATTCTAATCGTCTTTATGTATTTCAGTTTCATGAATGGTGATTATCACTTTGCATTTATTTAATACTCCGATTACGATTTTCCAGCTTGATCTAATCAATGAAATAAAAATCAAGTACTTGGAGAGGATTATTAACATATCAACAAATTAATACAAAGAGAAAGATGACTAAAATTTTCTATGGTTTTGTTGAAGTAAAAAAGTAAAACGGTAAAATTGTCTAACGACATCGGGGTTATGAAATCCAAACACCTTCCATCGCATTTGCAGCACCTTCCTTTGCTAAATATCTTTGTTTAAACGAAATAACAAAAAAATACACTTTCAAGCACTGGATATCTTCCACAAGCGATGGTATTATAAAACACATGAATATCCTTCTTGCATTGATGAATAGCATATGTAGGGTCACTTATAAGTCACATTTAGAAATTATTGAATGATCTTAGTAATTGAAACCAAAATTCGAGCCCGGCCAACAAACTAATATATACTAGGCCGTCCCTTGATGAGCTTTGGCTGCTCGTGGATATATGTATTGGTGTTTTTGGTTTAATTTTAGTAATTATATGGGACTCTAAACACACTAAAAATCAGTCGGTCATCAATTACTTAACCATTTAGAAAATGTTAACTTGACGCTCGCTTAAATTGTGCACAAAACTAAAATTGACTGATAGTTAAATACGGCACTCATTATGTACGACATCAATTCACTCATTATTTAGGAAAATGTTACACACATGGTTTTTAAAAGGGCCGCTTCACGCTACGCTTGATACGTTTCGCTCCAGATTTTTCCAAATCGCTTCGAAGCGAATCTACCATGAAGCAAAATATTCCTTTAATTGATACGCTTTTTGACTTGGTCAAGTCATTTCTATGGGGTCTCGAACCTCGAACATTCAACTTACTTAAACTAAAGTGAACCACTGTGGCACATTACTGTTTTTCAAATTAATTGGACTTGTATTAAATTTATACAATTATTATTTTCCTAAATATTAAATTACTAATAACAAACTACTATTATTTATAGAAAAAAATCCTCTTTAAACATCAATCATGAAACGACGCTTCACGCTTCAGCATAGACATCGCTTCCTAAAAAATAAAAACAATTCACATTTTCAATACCTTGGTTACACATGCTGAAGTAACGATTACACTTCTTTGGCAAGAGTTTTACATAAAGGATTAATTGGGGGCCTGGAAAAATTTATACCCACACCCAAAATTTTAGGGGGTTTCCAAAATGAAGTTGAAAGTACTATTTAACCCTTCCCCTAAAATTGACCCTGAAATCCTATTAACCTTAAACCCACCTCTCACATTTCATTCATCCTAGAATGAGTGGACTAGAGATACTATGGTTTTGAATAAGACATTGCATTCATGTATTTTTGATGATGATGATGTTATGTTAGAAGAACATGTTTTTGCTGAAAAAATTGTCGAACCTTTGGGTTCAGAGACATTAGGCTTCTCTACCTCGTGCTTAATGAATGATGTTTCTTCTAGTGTTCCATATACATGTGATGTGGTTACTAATCTTGAGCCTGTGCATTTGTCCTGTGAAAGTGAACATGCTACACAACTTGTTTGAATATGCCGAATATGCCCTTATCAATATAGGAGCACCACCTATCTTCTAACTTTGAAATACTTTGAATATGCAGAATATTCCCTTGGAGCTAGTATAAATTAGAAGAGATAAGGTAAGAGAATAGAGAATTTTATCTTGGTTTTACCATATTTTTGAGAATGGGAGTTTTCTTTTCTTTTAAAATGTAGTTGATTGTTCTTTCTTTTGTCTTAATTTTTACTTGTAATCTTTAACAATCCTCATTTTCATGTTAATAAAAAATATGTGATTCAGGAAAAAAAAAAACACTAGATGCCTCTTAGTATCTGTTAGTTTCCAATTTATATTGGGGAGAAACTATAAGTTGTAGGAGAAGAATCTCCATTTTTAGGTTCTTCCTTTATTCAAAGGGTAGAAGAAACTAATTTGGTAGATTATTTATCAATTTCAATTATAATCTTCCGCTTCTCATCAAGAGTCGTTCCTTTTGTGATGCTGATTGGGACGGCGATCCCGACAATCGAAGATCTATCACTGGTAATTGTATCTTCTTTGGTAACAATCTGGTTTCTTGGTCATCTAAGAAGCAAAAATCTATCTCCCGGTCAAGCACGGAAGCCGAGTATAGGTCTCTAGCAATAACTGTAGCTGAGGTAGCCTGGATTCAATATCTACTTCGCGATTTGGGTGTATATTTAAAGTAGCCTCCTATCCTTTTTTGTGACAGTATTAGTGCCACCTGTCTAGATGTAAATCCAATCCTACAGACCCGAACTAAGCATGTTTAGATTGATTATCACTTTGTACGCGAAAGAATTGCTCGTGGTCCCTTGCATATCAAATACATTAATACCAGATATCAGCTTGTTGATATCTTCACCAAAGGACTTGTCAAGGAAAAACATCAAAGTTTATGTAACAAGCCGTCTCTCCCTACTATGCACCGTTCAGCTTGAGGGGGGTATTAGGCGTATAATCAGACAACATATATTTAGGCGTATACTCAGGCAATTATGTATATGTCAGGAATATAATCATGCACATATGTTTAGCCTATAATCAGGAAATCACTTATATTTTTTCCATTATTATTCGTATTCTTGTAATCTCTGTAATACTGTGAATGGTTGTATCAATATAAATATGGCTCTCCTAGCCAGTTTAAGGAAATGAAGATAACTTGGCGATGCGAGAAGTTGTGATCGAAAATGGGAGGTACAGTATAACGTGAATTTTCATGTTTAATGTTTTGGATTTTACAGTCTGTAAATTATTATATTTTGTGATGGAATTTTTGGTAACATGGGAGATGCATTTACCTTAAATGTGGGCAGAATTAGTGAATGCAACTAATGGTTATGTGTCGTTGATCCTTGGATATCTATCATAGCTTGGAGTTGTTTCGGATTAGTTGTGATTTTTAAATTTTACCGATGGTGTCCGTTGTTGCATGAAGAAAGGAAAGCAAGATGTTGCAGCTGGGAGATCAAAGACTCAGAGGTGTTAATGGAATTGATTCATGATGTTGTATAACAATCTTTTTCTTATTTTCAGGCTCTAAATACTTAACTGACCAAAATATCTGTAGTTCTTAGAAAAACTTCATTCTTAGTCATGTAAAAAAGCATTATTTATTTGCTTTTTCAACTTTGAGCATTAACCATGCCAAAAATTCTGCTATTATAGTTGGTAAAAACATACAAAACAAAGGGAACCATAACTCAATCAGTTGTCTGGAAAAGAGTTACCCACTTAATGTCTGACATATGCTTATTGGTGCATTTTATAAGGCAATGAGTCTAAAGGATCCCGTTAGCATACTTTGTGTCTGTCTACTTTTGCTGCTGGTTCAAGCTATATATCCCTCACTTTCTTATGCATATATACTTTTCTAATATGCTGCATTTATCATTTTTTGGTTTTAAAAGTAAAATACTTTGTACAAGGTTCTGATTTGATCTTTCTGGACGTAGGTTGCTTGCAGGAAACAAATATTGGAAATTAGCACAGGCTACATTACTGGCTGACATATGCATAAGTGTTGATCTCATGAGGTAAGTTTTGGAGTTGTATGGTTCATGATGTGTGCGCTTCTCACTTTGTTGGGACTACATTATCTCCGTTGATGAACTCAAATATGAAGTAAGATTTACTTGAAAACATGCAATTATGTATATGTCAGGCACATAATCATGCACATATGTTTAGCCTATAATCAGGAAATCACTTATATTTTTTTCCATTATTATTCGTATTCTTGTAATCTCTGGAATACTATAAATGGCCATATTCTTGTAATCTCAGAGTCTTTGTATACATACTTATATTTTTCCCATTATTATTCGTATTCTTGTAATCTCAGAGTCTTTGTATACATACTTTTTTTTCTCATCACTCCCTATTGTTGGTTTTCCAAGGACACATACGAAGAATAAAAATACGAACCTATTCATATATAGGAATACCAAAAATGATCTGTATTACTTCTTATGCATTGAAAGAAGTAAAGATTATAGAATTATATACACTATAATTATAATTCTAAGTAATTGTGAGGCCGAATGATAAATGCTCTAACATGTGAGAATTTCACAAATGCTCGTGGACCAAATCTGGCCAGGAGACCTTGAGAACAGTTTCATAAGTCTCGACAATGGCAAGATATTTAACATTCACTGAGCCAGCATTTTTGTCCCAAAAAAAGAGCACACAACACAAATAAAACCCTATCAAACAAACTACATGCTCATCATCAAGTGGTGTTCTTTTCTTTTTCTTACTAGTGGATTGCCCGTGCCATAATGGCACGGGGCGGAGACAGTGCTTGTGGTCTAGTAGTATCAATTGAGAGCAACAATTGCAGCTGGTGTTTTCAAATTCATGAAAGGCGAGTATTCATGGCATCAAGTGTTGCCACGTTTCCTTTCAAAAAAAAAAAAAAAAAGTGTTGCCACGTTTTCCCCACATGCTTGATTTCACATCTGATTTTTGAACCTTTACTCACATGATTGCTGATTTACTTGGTAGTATAGTTACTTGATATCCTCGTAGAGACGTGTCATAATCTTTTCATTTGAAGGAGAGACGTGTCATATCATCCCATATATTGAATTAGTCAGAACTACGTAACCATTTATTTATCGCCGTCGCCGTAGTAACAGATGGATATATCGCTCGATTCTTTCCATAGATCCATCTTCCCAACTCAGTCAATCAGGATATACGTAAGATGAATGGAAACAACATGTGTAATGGGTTGTGTCAAATTTGGAATTCCTCATGATCATGTGTTTTTGAAAGTAATTTCTCTGTAAAATTGAAATTCAAAACGTAATTACTTTTTACACCGGTGATAAGAGAAGGTTCAGTTCATTACTGTAGTTCGATTGACGGAGAGTGAAATATGTTTGTAGGACTGGAAGAGTTTGGAGGAAAATTTGTTGGAAGAATAGAAATTTCGAAAGAAGAAGAGTAAATCCTGCTCTACCTCATCAGATCTTTCAATTTCTTGTTTAGATTTTCATTCACTTCTCAAGTTCGTCTCGCAATTTTTTTAGAATTTCCAAAACTGTAGCAGAAATTTGGGATTAAATTTGTGTTGATTGGCCTGCTATCAGTGATTCATAGGTGTTACTATGAGATGATTTAAAAAATTCTCCAAGGAAGAAGAGAGAAGAGAGTTCGATGGAGAGGAGAAGAATCGAGAATCGGAGGAAATTCAGAAAGATAAATAGCGAGACAGGTATTTGCCCTTGGATTTATTAGATATTAGCGAAAACGTGTGCTGAGCTAACAGATACGCGGAAGGGCAGTTTCGGTTTTTTCTGTGTCACGGTTGAACCGTCGAAAAAACCATTTTCGGTTATATTATAGATAGATAGATGCACTGTGTTCTTACACTTGTATAGAGACCAAAAAATATTAACACAAGGAAATAAATGTCCAACAGCAGACCGCACTCAATAAATTGGTTTACTGGGAACAGTGAACAAAAGGTAGATATACATATACTGTAGTGAGTCTAGTGACCGGATATTTTTATTATTTTATATCCATCCATTTTTCTTTTATTGTACGATGTCTTTTTAAGCTCATTTCAATCTCAGTTTTGTTTTGGAAATTTTTATTATTCCAGTCTAGATCAAAGAATTTTGCGATTTGAATATAGGAATCCTTTGGTCTTGATGCAAAAGTTAAATAAATTGAAGATCCATCAAAACAAACATCCTGGCCATATACCTCTTTCCTCACATGTACGTCGCACCAACATCATTAGCGCAATGCACACATGATCTCAGAAAATATCCATATTTTTGTTGCAACTTGAGCATGTACTATCTTCCCGAAAAGAGGTATTCCCAATCTATAACTTAACACCGACCTAAATTGCTTAAATAAATATTGATTTCCTCTTTTGGTTCAACTTCAACCACAAAATTGAAACCCCGTGCTTCGTTTGTGAAATCAATTTCAATACCTCTCCGATTGATGATTACAAGTAGACCATTTCCTTTCCCACCAACTGTCCTAAGTCCACCTCCTGGCTTGAGAAAGAATAAGTGAGGTTAGATGAAACATTCGATGTGATTTTGATATTACATCGGAAAATTCTCAATGATGCATTTAAGTGTGGTATGTTCCAAGAGGAGTTCATCTTTTTTTCCAACACTGCTAATTATGTTTAATTGATAACCAACACTGCTAATTATGAAGACATTTTCAAGACACCCATCGATCAGGTACATCTTTTGTCATGTCTCCCCACAAAGTTATTTCAAGATCTTCTCCTTTATAATCAGAAATCCCTTTATAATATATTAACTAAATGGAATCTTTTATTACCTTGTTTTTAGAAATTTTGAATCTCTTTTTATCTGTTTGGATAACATTTTGGTTGGTGATGATTTACTTTGCCTTAGTTAGCCCTTTGCAACCACAACAAATTTGTTGATATTAGTGTTTGTAAAACAAAACATCAAACCAAGAAATAGCATGTGCAAATGCACTGCAGGTTACCTATTGATTATGTGTCGTTTTCATCTCGACCTTTTTTTCGTTAAATCCTCAATTGAGAAGTTATGTCTTTGAGACTTTGAGTACACTTATATTTCAATTTCAATATAGACGAAAACAACTAAAAATTAAATCAGTGTAATTCTTACATCTTTTCTATCTATAATCACGCTTAGGTTTATAACTTTCCTACATTGTATTTTTTTGTTGCAATCCATAACGACTTGGAATGCTGATCCTTATTCTCCCATAATACATGTTTTTGTTTAGTTGCTTCAGAGTTAAGCATGGTAGAAACATTCCAATAAGAGATGTGTCTGTTTAAATAAGTTCTCTCTTTCATCGTGTCCTAAAGAACTACATGTATTAGTGACTGGTTGGACAATTTGGAACGATTCACAGTATATTTAAGGGAAAGCCACTTTAGTACATGGTTTTCTATTGAAGCATCATAACCCAATACATGTACTCTCAATTGTACAAATCAATTTGATAAGTTTTTGACTGCCACCTGCATTTAATTTTGTTCTGGTTATCTGTCGATTTGTTTCTCCCATTTGCAGATCTCTGTACTCAAAATATAGACATGAAACATAAGGCAGTTACAAAGAATTTGGAGGTGAAGATTGATAAAGAATTAAATATTGTGATCAACTAAAAGACTCATATCGCACTCTATATTATGTTCCGCGAAGATGGGTTTCTTGGAATGCATGTAGTATCTCCTTTCTTTCTGATCTTATGCTTGATCTCTTTATGTCGGACCATAGTTAAGCGAAGAAGTTTCCCAACAGATTTAACCGGAACCCGTAATAATTCAGACGTCCTTTTTGGTTTGAATATTATTTTTTTCCTAACCTAAATTGAATGATTTCTATCTGTCCTTTAGAACTGTTGGTGTCCTCTCGGTCCAAACAATCGTAGAATATATACATAAACTTTTAAACGATCGTGTCTTCTGGTTAATCCTGAATGGGTTTTTTCCCAAAACACACGCCTATTTGTCAACAGACACTTCCGATGACAATGTATTTGAATGCCGATGTGGCTCTTATGGTGCGCTGACGTGTCTCTATAATAATTTAGAATTCTTGAGCATGAATTTGGTGCTGACACATCAGCACAAGTATTCTCCTTTATATAAACACAAGTATATTGATGATGCGACTATTAAAACCATCTTGATATCTTGAGTTTGATGGGTTCACTTCATGTCTGTTTCTATTTTTAACCAGCAGTGGTCTTATTACTTTTTCTGCCTTGCACCTGTGGGAATAACTTAGAGTGGTTCCATATGGGCCGACCATAAAAACCATATAAAAACCGCCCTCTTATACAGGAGTGAGTCCTGCTCCTTTGGGATTAGCAAGGAAACCTTTTGGCGCCATGTAAAAAAATGTCAGAAGATGTAAAGAAATGGGAGGAGATAATTTTGGGTTATTTTTTTTAGGGCGGATCTTGAAATTTTGTTGATTAATATTATTTTAAAGAATAAGGATTTTTCACATTAAGTCACACATTAAAAGTAGGAATATTGCCCCTAACACTATGTGTTGTAGTGAGGATATTTTTTGGCCCCTTCCTGTACGAAACTGAGTTGGAAGCCCATACATCTTACACAGTATCAACAGGCTAGTATTTATACTACTCCACATGGCGCAAACCAAGTGTTATTTATATATCCTAAAAATATCAATTATGAATGTTTGTTGCATATTTTTACTTTTTTATTCCTGGCTAATTAGGGGCATATACACATTATTTGGGGCCTACGACTAAAAAATAAAAAGGAATATTTTGAAGTAAAATCAAAGACCCCTTATCCTAATATTTTAGTTAATGGCTAATTTGTTCCTGATTAATTTTTGTTAATTTAGTTGATTAGTAAATAGTAGTAAAAATATCGTATTAGATGTGAAATTTACTTTTGTTAATGAATCATTAAAACATGAAATTTTGAAATTCTTTGAAGAACGCCAAAACAAAATTGGTTTAAGTTAACATTGGTATCAACCTATTGTAACTTCAAAAACATACATAATTTTTTTGAAATTTGCTTTTACCAGAATCAGTTTATATGGACATAAAAATCAATCGATTATACAGAATCGGTTTATATGGACATGAACATAAACCGATTCTGGTTAACTTTTTTCCTTTGATTGGTATTTTATGTGTTGTTAAACATCAAATAAAACTAAATTTTATTTTATTCCATATATACCTGAGTTAAGAATGAGTATGATTTCATACTCATCAGATCGTTTGAGAAATCATACTCGTTTTCAATTATGATATCATACTCATTTTGTGATCGAGTATTAATTGAAAAAAAATGGGTTAACCAGAATCGGTTTACATGTAATACGATACACAGATAAAAACGTATTTCTGACATTGACCAATAGCATTCGGTTTATAAAAGTGCTAGTGTAATCCGATTCTAACAAAAAAAATAAAATAATAGAAAACAATTATATCTTTGTGGGTATCAAAGTAAACCGATTTTGGTTCAATTTTCTCCAACTGGAATGCCCATCCAGGACAATCGGTCTTTGTGGGCATGAAAAACCATTTATAAATGAAAATGATTTATAAGTACATTGACGTAGGCCGGTTTTTATAAACTCAGAAAACTTTGATTTCCAAAAATTGGATTTTTGAGTGACCGCATGTTATTATAACCTGCTCTAGGGGATTGGGTTGATAGAAAATCACCTTATTTGAGCTAAAATGAAAAAGTACCTAGTTTAAAGGATTGACTGATTACTTTGTTTCATTTTGTTTGAAAATGAGAAGAAGAGAAGAAGAATCGTTTGAAGTGGATATAGGGATGAAAATGAATTTTATATTTGTTTTTATTATCAAGATTTAATGAGGATCAACCAAATTATTGAGGAAGCCTTCTATGTGATGAGAATTGTAGTTTTTGTCCGTTACAGAGCTTGTACAAAAAAAATAAAAATGGTTTTAATTTCATGAAATTGAGGTTTATCTTGAGATGATCAACCAAATTATTCACAAACTTATTTCAACTAAAATCAAATGCACATATTATCAGTTTAAAGTTCATCTAATCATCCACTAAATCTATTACATGATTCGCACCATGAACAAGTTGCAGGAGCAGAAATATGGGTAGAGAAGATGAACTATTCGAATATGGACTTCACCGGATCCGACCCAATGAACCATATTCAAAACTCACTGACCTGATCGTCCGAATTGGTTGCCGGAATCACTGAAACTCATTGATCGGTTGTGTGATTCCTCAATTTATCACTTCCCGGACAAATTTTCTCAAATTCAAAACACACCTACAAATTTTGGTTGTTCTAACTACATGTCCAACAAATTGATCTTATTTGAAATCTTGCAGTTCAATGGTTTCTCAAAACTTCTATCTCTAACAAAAAAAAAAAAAAAAAAATAGTTTTTCCTTGGGCATTAATCTCTTACCCAAATCTCCAGTATCTCCAAAAACCCGCTTATATTCACAGATCGATCAATTGAAAGTACCAGAAAAACAAATTTCAAAATTCTGGTCATGTGATGATGAATAAAGGATGTGATTAGTGGAACGGAAACAAGATCGAGGAAAAAACCGAGAATTTATGATCTATGTTTGTTTTGATCGATAAGATAGCTAAATTTGTTTGTCAATGTACCCTTATAAAACGTGGAGTGAGAGACCCAGCTGGTGTCGCACTTGCTGTGAAGCATAGATTTTCTGAACGTTTTTTTTATTTGCTAGAAAAGAGAACTTGTATTACTGAATGAAAAGATTACATAGTAGAATTGAGAAATTCAAGGATATAACCCATCCATTCTCCAGAGATTCTAGTTCTTCTACTATACTTTGCTGCATGATCAACAATTACATTATGATTCCTACGAAGGAAATGGAACTTAACAAAAGTAAAACTGGAAATAATAGTTCTGCAGTCATCTAAGACTGAATTATTATACCAAAATAATTGTTTATTCTTAGAGTTGAAAGAGTCAATAACAATTTTAGCATCACTGACAAAACTAACGTTCACAAGACCTTTTGCTTTTTCCCACTTCACCGCTTCAAGTAGAGCCAAACTTTCCGCTTCCTCAGTATTCCTAACATTCCCGGATTTGATCTTACAGCCAAGGAAGGAGCTTTTTGAATCATTCATAACCAAACCAATGCCAGAAGAATTAGTGTTTTTGTCAAATGATGCATCACTGCAGATAATATGACAGTTATCAGGTAAACATCTAATAACGTTACAAATGTTTTCCTCAACAGTAAGATTCCTACTTCTATCCTGAGAGACAGGATTTCTTAAGTATGTTTCAGTATCATTGACTAGCTTAATTGCATGTCTAGCTGTAGCATGATGATTAGGGTTCTTTTCCTGAAAAGTACAATAACATCTCTCTTTCCAAATGCTCTAAGCAATTGAAAATATTTCAGCTGCTTTAGATTTGAGACTATTATCAGAGAGACACCTACTAGTCCGTTCCTGCAAATTAATATTAGAGGCTGAGACTTGCTCAATAATTTCTGCATATGGTGTAAGAGCCCAAACATACCTTGAGAACTCACACTTAAAAATAATATGTTCTGGAGTTTCAGAAATACCCAAATTACACAATTTACAAGAAGAGTCATGATTATTAGAATATATATTAATCACCGATTTAGCAGGGAGAATATTTTCATGACATTTCCAAGAAAAAAGTTGAACTTTTGGTAAGATGGGAAGCTTCCAGGATGATTTATAAAAATGGTTACTACTCTGAGGATTAGGCATAAAAGTATTTTGACCAGAGATGATTTTATATGCAGATTTAACGGAAAACACGCCATTTTTTGTATGTGGCCAAATGAGTCTATCAACATTTGATAAAGGAATTCTAATGTTTAAGATTGACCTAGCATTCTGGGGTGTAAACAAAGTATTGACAAGCTCAGGTTTCCAACATTTAGTTTCTTCATCAATAAAAACAGCAACGGTAATATTAGGATTAGGGTTTGAAACAAACCTAGGCTCACTAACATATTAGGTATCCAATTATCAGTAAAAGCAGAAATACAATCACCATTATTAACTTCCCAAATGGAATTATGCAACACTAGTCCAGAAAGGGTTATTTATCACGTTTTTAAATGATAGATTAATTTTGTGAATAAGGTATTACACACAAATTCCGTCATATAACATGAAAATAGTGGGGTCCATCATTTAACATAAAAAAAGTGTCATTCTTAAATGTGATAATTTGTTAGGTGCGTGATTTAATGATGAACCATTATATGATGGTATAAATCTGATAAAAAAATTTACTTTTTATACGCCCACCACTAGTCTTCTATTATGCGCCCAGAAATGGCTGGACACACATAACGCCATATTTGGCCAAGTCTGAAAATGGTTAGCCACTGGCTTACTTGCCATAAATCTTTTCACCTACGTAGTTTGATCTGGTTCAACGAACCCAAACACATTAAAATGAAGTTGTTTCCTGGCACCAGTGGAAAATGGACCATCACCGAAATAACTCATTCTTATATCGACCCCAACTCTCCTTTTCATTTTTCCGCGTTGTTCTTTTCCACTCCAGAACCCTAGCTTTTATTACAGATCTGTCATGGATTCAACTATGAGATTAGGGTTTTTATTTATTACACAGATTCTTCTCCTCCTCTTCAAAGAATTAGGGTTTTTCTTTATTCCCCTTTCTGAGATTAAGGTAAAATCTCTTTCTCTTTTCCGCTGAATCTGATTATAGTTATTTCAGATTATAACTAATTTGATGTTTGAAAACAAAGATTTAGGCGAAGAATCTCAGCTTTTGTGTGTTTTTTTAGGTTTCATGAGACCGATTTGGATTGATTATTTATATTTAATCTAAATATCAGGTAATGATTTTTACTTATCTTTGGTTTTTTCGTTTTACACAATGAAAATTGTAGTAGAAGAAGATGAATCTGTTGTTGTTTATGGAGGAAAAGATATATAATCGTGTTACTATGATTACATATGAATAGATAGTATCAATTTACAAAAAAGATCGTAGTCTTTTTCTGCAAGGATTCCTTTTTTACATATGAACTCAGGGTATTTATTGATTTTGGTTGGTTTAGTAAATTGAGCTAAAACTATAAGTCATGTTATCATCTATAGAAACAATCTTCACTGATATTATTTATAGCACTTTTTTGCGTAGTGGGATTTGGAGAAAGCAAGGATGGATTGCTTGTATGAAAAACGTGAGTGTTCTTTTTTTTTTTTGTTCTGTATATTTGAATGTTACCCTGTGATCCTTACTGTGTCTGATTGGTTTGATATGCTTGTTTTTTGTATATTGACTCTTTTAGATGTTGAGTTTTTTATCCTTTTGGTAACAAGGTACTCCTTGCATCACAGATTGCGTCATGGTAGAGCTGGAGAAGTTAGGTCATAATTAAGTAACGAGTAGCTTTGAGGTTAGCTGTTTATTTGAAAAGTTTCATTGTTTTTAAATGAGCTAGAATATATTATTGTGTGTGAAATGTCATTTATCGTTATAGGATTGCGAAGGATCCTCGGGTAGAGAGATTCCATGTACTCACGAAGGAACTTATGCTGATGATTGTATAGTTGATAGAGTTACGTACCCAGGTATGAACCAATACCAGAATTTGTCGATTCATGTTTCTTTTCAGCTTCTGTTATTTCCACAAATATAAGTGGATTTCTTAATAGAATAATTCATCTGAATCCTGATCAAAAGCATATGCTCCAGCATTCATTTTTGAAACTATAATCTTTGAACCTAGTTCAGTTGTGTTAAAGAGAGAGACAAGAGAATTTAAAGCCATCGCTATTTCTTAAGTTAGAATCTCTTCTTTGGCATCACATTTCTTCGGATTTATGGGGAATGTATATTGATTTATCGGGTTCTTATGCATCAAGTATGTCTAGCCTAGAAGAATTGCTTGTGTTGTTTTCAGTAACGTTGTTCATGTTAATATATGGGGTAACAGATATCAAAGAAGACATTAATAGTGCATATACTGATCCGCACTATGTTTATGTGAAAGTCGTTCGTAATGCTCATTCAAATCCTATACGAAAGTTGCAGATGAGTAACAATGATGATCATCATGATACTTTTATAGCTGTTGTAGTTAAGGGCCAGGTAGGGCCAGGCTGCATGGTTAGAAACCGGATTCTGCCTACTCCTTTAGCTAATCGAACGCCACTCATCAACCCTCCTCTTTTTCCAATGCTCAAGGTGGTGGCTCTATTTTTTATTAACAGAGAGTTTCTCTGTTTAGTTATCGCACCTGATTATCCTGGTTCCTGATTTACTTAATGCGCCCTTAAAGAAGGAAAGGAAAAGTAACCATACCCAAGTTGTTTATGTCACACCGGATGAGCGTACTATCTACTTCACTAATTCTTACAGCTCTCATATGCACCACAATCACACCAATACGCAGGTGTAAACAAAAGAAAATCTTCCGTAGCCTAAATACAGTACTATCAAGTAGCAAATTTAACTGCATCTCTACTTTTGGGTCAATACTATATAATTTAATATTTAAGCTTTGTGCTTCTACTGTACAGTTGAGTTTTTCTCTTCATCTTCCGTTCCTGTTTATATGAACCTTGCTTTCTTTTGGATGCAGCATAAGTGCTACATTGTTGCAACATGTGATAGAGATTTAAAACGGGGAATTCACAAGGTATACCGGCACATTTTGATATGCCTTCAAACTTTGCTTCTTTTCCAGTATCTTTGTTTTTATTTTTAAAAATTTATTCCAAACAAATGTCATTTTTCTTCTTTTGATTCCGATGCATAATTTGCTTGATTGGGAGCAGTTTTCTGGTATTCCAATCATGTACATCACTAGCCATAAGTTCTAAGTACTCGATTGAGGGACTACATGAAGCAAATGTACGGTTAGTAGTTTTTGTCTCATCTGAGGCAAAGAAGGACACTCTTGGTTACAGGTAAGGCTAGGATGCTATTATAATCTTTATTTTCTATCTCTTTACTTCAAACTCAATTCATGTTTAGATTATCCAAATACCATAATAGCAGTAAAAGTTTGGGTACATCTTGGTAAATGAAAAAGAAGAAGTTAGTTAATTTTTTTGGGCTTCCTGATCCTACCCAAAGACTCAAAGAGTCTCCTTTTTTCTGTGGCTCAGTTTGTGTTCTGTTTCCAGTGAGTTCGGATTTCACTAATATTTGCAAGTGTGCAATATCTCTATCGTTCTCGAGCTAAGTTTTTTTAGTAATTTACTTACATTGGGTATTCTCTCTATTTTAAACAGCTCCGCAATATTGATGATGAGGATGATTCTCATTAGCAAAGAAAATGTTCAATAATTCACGTACAAGATAGAATAACTTTTGCTAGGGTTTCTAAATATCAAGTTCTTGCTACTGCACAATTAAGACACAATTATGACTACATGATTGAAGAAACCATTGGCGCAAATGAGATGTTATGCTATAGGGATGATGGAGCACTTGGAAAAGCTTATGTTCGAGGTGAGATGATTCAATAGCCAAGAGACTATGTAACTCATGTAGGAGAGCGAGCAATTAGAGTGGCAATGTTATAACAAATTGAATTCAGTCTTAGCAAGAATTTACATTGCAATTTGTATTCAGAGATGCGATTTTGGGTAATTAATATAAATTTAGTTTCATACTGTTTCCTTTTCAGATTCAGTTAAACCAATATCGGTTTCAGATATATCATATCTTAATCAGAATAGATTTTAGATTCACAAAATGAATGGGTTTTAGATTCAGAAAATCTGTATACCAAGATATGAATCGGTATCATGAAAATGACGTAACATTCTCGCTTTTAATTAGTATATTTATTTGCATGAAAATTCCTTACTTATGACAGATATTAACCGTTATTATATTTAACACCTAATAACCGTGATACTAAGAGCCTCCCTATGACAGACATCATCCGTTATTATATTTAACGTATGAAAACCGTAGTATTAAATAACAGATGTTGTTCGTGATTGAAAGTCACATATTTCATTCATCATACTTAATGACGTTCTCTATTTGTTATTTATAAAGAGTCACACTAAATAAATAACGGTTCGAATAACAGATGAATACCGTAATAAATCATGTTTTATAACAGACTTCATTCGTCATTTATAGGCCCTTCTGGACTAGTGAGGCATCCAACCTCTTAAGTAGATACCCCCAGGACTAGAATTACCCCACCAAAAGTGTCTTTGAGAAGATTCCATGCTATTAATAATACTATCATGGATAGTAAAGGTGTTCATATGATAAATAGAAGAACTTTTTAAGACATTCTGAACCATTATAGACCTCCCTTCCTAGTTAAATTGTTTGCCCTTCCACTTAGCTACTATTTTATAAAAATGTTCATTGAGATAATTAAAAGAATCAGTTCTAGATTTAAATATGAAGAGGGGTATACCTAGATATTTTTCATCTAGAGCAATCTTTTTGACTATAAGTTCATTTATGAGTGAAACCTCATGGTCAGGGTGGACATTATTACTGAATAAACAACCTGATTTTTGTAGGTTAATCACTTGACCAGAAACATAACTAAAATCCTTAATCAGACCCAATAAGTTTTGCGCTTCAGTATGAGAAGCTTTAGAAAAAATGAGACAGTCATCTGCAAAGAGCAAATGGCTGATACTCGGCGCATCCTTGGTAATTTTCATACCATGGATAAGCTGACAATTTTCAGCATGAAGAATATATCTTGAGAATGATTCCATTAAAAAGATGAACAAGTATGGAGATAGGGGATCACTCTGTCTCAGACCCCTGGATGGTCTATAGGTTTTACAAGAAGAACCATTTAGCATGATAGAAATGCTAGTGGTAATAATACATTGGTGAATTAGATCACACCAATGTCCATAGAATCCAAAATCTCTTAGAATGTCTCTTAAAAAAGACCATTCAACTATGTCAAAGGCCTTAGACATGTCAAGTTTAAGGCCCATGACACCCCATTTGTCTCTCTTCCTTTTCCTTTTCATGGTATGCACCAACTCATGAGAAATAATGACATTCTCTTGAATATGTCTTCCTAGGACATATGCAGCCTGATATGGACTAATCAGGTTACTCAAGAGTGGCTTCATTCTATTTACAAGAATCTCAGAAATGATTTTGTGATTAGAATTGCACAAAGAAATATGCCTAAACTCAGAAGGACTAGAGGGGTTGTTGGTTTTAGGGATTACAGACAAGAAAGTGTGATTCATCTCTTTGAGGAGATGTTTAGAATCCAAGAAACTGTTAACAGTTTTCCAGACCAAAAAAGTATTGCAAACCAAAAAGAAATTAGTTTCCCATGACTAACAAGAGCTGAAAAGATAAAAATAAATTAGTTTCTCATGAATATCAAGAGCTGAAAAGATAAAATATAAAAAGTAAAACAAAAATTTAAAAGATTGAAAGAAAAAGAAGAATCTAAGGTTTATGCATTTTTCTTCTTAGTTTCAATGTCTTAGATTGTTTACTTGATGGTAGTTGCTCGATGTGATCATCGAGCAACTACCATCAAGTAAACAATCTAAGACATTGAAACTAAGAAGAAAAATGCATAAACCAAAACTATAATCATAATTGACAAGGAGATTTTCTGAACTTAAAGTTGCTGCAATTCGTATATATTTCCAGATCTCATTGATCAACTACTGAGTTTTCGTAATGTAAATTGTAGAACCGCCACCAAAGGCCACCAGAGATGATTCATGTATTCGCAAGTGGTGTCTTATGTGCGGGAAATTAAAGCTCGGTAACCTGAAGGCACACATCTAGAAGATATGTTAGGATGTTTAGTGGGTTCGAATAATAAAGCTGCATATTATCTGGCAAAACAAAAACAAACCACGATCATTAAGGATGAAATAAAGAGTCACAAAGTTCTATCATCTATTCGTCGTTGGACCCAACGTCCTTGTGTTCGATTCTGCCGAAAATAATGCTTCGAATTTAACATTTCCAAAATTAAAGTCTAGGCAGAAAGTTGTATAGATATTTTGGGCGGAGAGTTACATTAATCATTCATTTAGGGGAGATAAGTAAAAAAAACCCTTAAAATGATATGAATGACGAGTAAGGCAAAATAAAAAAACATTATTTTATTTTTGTAAACATATACTTTGGAAGACAACAAGTGAGGGAAACTATCTTGACATTCCCATTCTTGACCCGTGCGCTCTTCCTTATTGGATCAAACCTCACAAATGTATATAGAGTTTTTCAGGGGAGACAAGAGCTGGATAAATACTTCCCACAATATTCCTTGGCGTACTGTATACATTCCTCTTCCAACATATCTTCCGGAACATAGTTACCTTTCGTAAATATGCAGTTTTGGGAAGAATTATAGTAACACCTTTCGTAAGTTCTTTCCTCTTGACAACATTTCTTGGCCAAGGGAAGAAAATCCTTTTGACAACGAGCTATCGAAAACGGTGTACGTTCTTTTTTGCAGACATTGATATAGAAATCGAAATAGTAATGGTAACAATGATTGTAATAGGGTGTCTCGCCAGGAACAGGAGCGAAGGCTGGATCTCCAGGAATAGAAGCACTTGCAGGCTCCATGTATGTGTTAGGCAGTGCCATGACCATGTTCGTAACGAATAGCATTGCCACCATCATCTCCATCGCCATCACCAGATTCATCTTCACAGCTGCCATCTTCACAGATACTAAAAGATTTTTGCCTGTTTGATAGGCATTGTTCTTGACTACATCCGTTTTTATAGGGAATCACAGGATACCATGCGTTAAGTTATTATTGAACAACGTAATATCGGTGGTGGATATTAATGTTATCAACGTATGGGTGCATGTATGGGAACGTTTTAAAATTTAAATGCTCAAGTTTATAAATTCAAATAAAACAGTTGAGAAAACTAATGGTAGTCTAACGCGTTACAATTTGAAGTTCTAGTAAATTTAGACTCTTGACTCAATCGACAACTATCGTGTATCCCCGACCAATCACCAAGTTTATTCACTCCATAAAAATCATTTTCAGTAAAACCAGTTGTCCCAACTTTCCGGTCGACTCCATTTTGCAAGTCTAAACTTAAAATCGTAATTCTCACACAACCTGACACTTATTCTTTTATCCATTGCCTTTCTGTAAAATGGGTATGTATGTCTGTGCTTTTCTTACCTTGAATCCTAGCTTTGCTATTGCAAATGTACAATGCTTTTCGGAAATGATTTTTTTACAAACCAACTGGGGGTTAGTCAACTGCGGAGATTAGTAGAGACAGTAAGAGGCTTTGTTTAAAAGAGATTTTGGGTGATTCTTTGTGAGTTTAGAGATTTCAGAAGACTTCGTGAATGATTTCAAAGAATGATGGTGATTCATACGGATAATAGAAACATAAATGAATTCCACCTTACACGAGTGACTAAAGCAGCATGCTTATATTTTCACAAAATGAATATATAAATCACTCAATGAAAATGTATTAGTCCATGCATGTATAATAGAATTTGTAACCATTTTTTCAATAAAACATCAAAACAAGATGAATATTAAGGGATCTGAATATCTGGTGAATTTATTGGGTTTCAGAAGACAACATTTTTTCTCATTTTGTTTAAGGGTTTAACTGTAGCTTATTTGTTATTGCTTTTATTTTATTTTTGATATTCAATCCTCCAAGAGAAAAGGAACAAAAATATATCTCAAATTATCATCTGTTTTCGAGAGACTTTTTTTTAAAGTTTTTATGGTATGTTTTGTAATGAAAGTCTCTAGAAGTCTTTCAAAATCATAAGACACGGATTTCATATTGCAAATCTAATAACATAAAATTCTGAAGACCTTTAGAAATCACAATCCAATAACAGAGATTGCTTGAGATTTTTATAGGGAGGTAATCAAATGAGATTTCTATAGAATTCCATAGACTTTTAATTTGAATGACTTCTATAGATTCTCTGAAAATCTAGATACTTTTAGTGACTTTCAGAAAGTGTTTCCGACGGTCTTTATGATTTGTGGAGACAAAAAAATGAGATTTATAAAGAGTCTTTGCGACTTGAGGAGACATAAAATGTATAATATCCCCTGAAAAATTCAATACATCTTCCATTTTTTTTATTATCCATATTACGATACCACGATTACCAAATGAAAATGAAAAAATATTAAATAAAATAAAATATGTGTTCATTTTCAAAATAAAAATCTCATTATTATCTTATGCCTAGATTTGCAAGCATTACTACGCCATGTACATAACAACATTAGCTTCGATCTTTATAAGTGAAGGCATATATATTAGTTTCTCATTGCTGATGAAATGAATTATTAATCATGTAGTGTTGTATGCATTGAACGATGTTTTGATTTCCCTTCTTCCTATTTAAGCACTGTGTTTTTTAAGCACATAGTTCAGAGGTGGTTATAAAGGCATCACAATAAAAAAAAATGCAACAGGATTATCTCGGCTATGATGTTTACCAAAACTCCACAAAAAAAAATCAATAAAAAATTCCCAAATTCTCAAGTCTCCCGAAATATCGCCTCTTGAGAAGAGACTTTTACCATGCCTATTTTTCAAAAAAATCTCTCCAAATCTCTGGAAAAAATATCCATGACTTTCAATTCTTTTTAAAATAACAAGAGTGTTTGAGTGACTCTTATGAAATCCTAATTCAATAACAAGGAGTTTCGGAGAATTTAAATGACTCAAACAAAAGTCTCTAACCAATAACAAGATACGTTGATAGACTCTCCAAAAATCTCAATGCAATAACAATAGATTTGGGAACTCCTTGAAGTGATCTGAAATCTCATTTGACTAACCCATGTTAGAAACATTCTATTGACTAACAAGAAATTTCAAGTCTTTAATTTTCTTTTGATATTTCCGCTTGACTAACTCCATGCACAATTTTACACCAAATAATAAACTATTTTGTGTGTGCATCTTCTATACTCTTATTTTAAAAATGTAAAATAGTTTTTGGCAATGTGGATACCACACAAAAATCATATCTAACTAATAAATTTTGATGGACGCTGAATAGGGGTGTATGGATATGGTTTGGAATTAGAAAGTATTTCACTATTTTTCTAAGTATTTCACTATTTTTCTTCAACATAGGAATTCGGTCTGAAATTCTTGATTTTCAGGAACTTCTTCACCTAAGAAAAGGTATTTGTTGAATTTTTTTTTTCAAAACTTCATTTACCAAACTGTTCTGAGTTCTTCGGAATTCCCACTACACCAAATTTTGGGATTAGAAACAAAACTGAGTCGTTAATAAAATGGGTTGTAACGGCTCTCCCCTATTACGAAAAGGGGTATTACATATAGAGATTGACTATCACTTTGTCAGGGAAAGAGTTGCAAGAAAACAATTACAGGTACGCTTTATCATTTCTAAATATCAACTAGCCGATATTTTCACGAAGGGTTTGTCTGCGCCGAGATATCAATACATCAGGGACAAGTTGCACGTCAATAAACTACAATACAACTTGAGGGGCGGTGTTATCCAAACAAGCTCTAGATGTGCACAGTCAAGATAGTCACCAGTTGTTGTTTAACTGGGCGAGTCTATTTCCAAGTAACTCGGTCTTCTAGTTTAGCTATTTACATGTTAGGCTGTTGAACTTTTTCCCATTATTCTCTGTAACAACTTTTATGAATCTCCAAGTATAAATATCATTCAAGTCTACATAGTTTAGTGTGGAAGAATTCATCTAAAAAACCTATTATAACTAGATGCGAACAAAAAACCAGAACTACGTAGACTGAAGGCTTGGTGTATAAATGGAAGGAAAAATATACCAGATGTAATGACATCTAGTAATTTAGTGTTTTTGAGTTTTTCTTTAGTAGATATTTTTTTTTAGTTGTCTGATGGCATTTTTTTCTTAGATAACTTTGTGTTTTCTTCTTGTTATAACCTTGTGTATCCTCGGCAGCTGAAAGAAAAATAAAAACCAGTTTTTTGGTTAAATAGGCCCTAGATTTGAATTCCTGGTTCTAAAAGACAAGCAAACTTTACCAACCTTTCAAATAGCCAAATATTCAAATATATGGTTCATATAGCCACCATGGGCATTCTGCCCAAGTTTAGCACAAATATCTTATAGTTAAGTTACTAATATGACCCTAAAGAGAAACCGTATTTATGCCAGGAAATTTTCAGAAGCTCTCTATAAACAGATCTTGTATCTTTGGTAACGGAGAGGAAGAAGAACACGAGCTCCAATAATCACAGAAAATGTGTGTTTCATATCTGAAGTCTTCGCCAGTTTAATAAGGGATCGATTTAAAAGATATTATCTTCTTATAGTCTAAACAGTAAGTTTGATTTCTTGATTTTATATTTCGATTTAATTTTGTATGATTTTAAATTTGATTTCAAGTTTTATCTACTCGTTGATTCAGTATAAATATAAGTTTTATTATCATATATGATCTTATTCATCATATCATGATGATTTATTTTTTGTTTGAAATACCAAAATGGTGATTGTTGGTAGAGATTAAGGGAAGTTTTATGAATCTTGGGTATGTCTCCAATGCAAGATTCGAACCAAGACAAAAAAAAAAGATGATTGAAGCACTGATGAAATTGTTGTTCATTTTTATCAAAAGTTGGGTATATGGTTGAAGTGTCAGAAACTCAGTTAAGCTAATGATGCCATGAACTTATGTTGTACAGGGAAGAAACGCAAGTTAGATGCCATTGAAATGATGATATTCAAGGTAATTTTAGAAGTTTGAATGAATTAAAGTCATGGGTTGTTGTATGATTGAACTATTTATTTACTGGGAAGATGATAGAATGGCTTAGAATCAACAATACTTCACATTGGTAATAACAGTAAAATGTACACTATATGTTCGGGAAAAAGCGTGAGAGATTAGTTTTCAATCAAGTTTTGCAGTTGTTTATTCAAATTGGCTTCCAACCTGTAGCGATTCATACTAACCATATTTAATTGAGGGTTACTGATACTGTAAATTGAGCAGTGGATGGAAGAGATTAGACATGTGTTTCTATTATTGATAGGTTTGAATGGTTTACAGGGATGGTGGTGAATGAATGGGATTGAGTTGGTGGTGTTGTTGATGTCAAGAAATAAAGAAAGTGGATAATTTGGAATGGGATTTGGAGTTGAGATAAGGATGATAGTTACAAGGGTTGAGAAGCTGCAGTTGAGGTGGTGGATGCAGCTGATTCCATGAATCAGTGGTGGTGGTTGTTGTTAGTTGGAATAAGAATAAGAAGGAAAGAATGGTTTTCAAAGTAGTTGCAGATGCAGTGTTGGTATTTGGTATTGTTGTTGCTTTTGCATAAAACTTACTCCTAATGTACAAGGAATAAGAGCATAACTAGTTGACTGCACCATCTAGCCATGGGACTGATGGGTCATTTTCCAGAGGATAAGAATTAGCTGGAACTATAGTGTTTGGGTTAGTTCAGGATCAAGGTAACGACTCAATTCAAACTAAGAGATACACGTCACGTTGGGAACGAGTTTGAGGAGGTTTGGGGTCTATTTTGGCAGCGAGAAATCGGCAAGGAAGTAACCAATTGGAGCTACAGTCGATCACATTATCTATTGCCGCTAATTTTCATGGGTCTTGTCATTGCCAAGTTCTTGGTTAGATTTCAGTTGAGAAAATAACGGCTAGGAGATGTTCTCAACCGATAGAGAAAAGAAGATAAGGCCGAGAAGTTAGAGAATAAGCAGTAGTTATTGCTGATGAACAATGTCTATTTGATGAGTGCTTAGAAGTCAATAGGAAATATGAGTTTCTTGCTTTGTAAACAGGTTTGGGTTTAATTAGCTATGAAATAAGTAGATTTCAACTTTGTATTTTTTAAATGTTGATCTTGTTGTTTGTTTGTTTGTAAATGACAAACAAATTTGTATAAAAACTTTGGGAATTCATTGACTATTGTCATATTTAGGTTTAACCGGCTTTCTTTCGTATAAACAGGTATTTTGTTGCAGGTTGCACCTGGGTGCATAATTCACAGTCTGACATGAAAATACTTTATGCAGGTTGCATGCACCTGGGTGTATAAAACATATTTTCGAATGTTGCACCTGGGTGCATAATTCCCAGTCTGACATGAAAATACTTTCTGCAGGTTGCACCTGGGTACATAATGAGTAAACCTGACAAGTTTCACAACTTACAAACAAGTATTTTAAGAGCTAATTATCTGAAATTATCTGCCAATAAAAATACACAATTTTACATAAGAAACCATTTCTAAACGTAGTTCTTCACAACTACTTGATTGTTTAAGTATTACAAGATCTCAAATAAATAAATGCCTAACAAGATCTCATGTAAAAAACACTTTAGTTGAACAACATCATTAGTCTTCTTTCTTCCAGTACTTCCTTCGTTTTGGAGAATTTCATACACGACTTGTACCCATTTTGTCCTTACCTTCTCCATTCGAGGAAATTAAAACCCATCATTCATCACCCAATCCGTGAAATAAAGAACATACATCCCGATCAGTACTACTGCAAAACCATCACACTCTTGAGTTAAATACCATTATTTACGTTTATCTTTTAGATAGATAAATGTGATAAATAAATAAAAAAACTACCTTTCTTCTTGTTCTGTACATCCATTTGGGTGTGGCTCAACCTTGAACTTGTTTACATCAGCTCTTGTTGGGGTATAAAATTTGGTAAGTACCTTGTTTAATCTAGTCGCCATAATCTCAGCATCGTGCATGTTCTTCATTCTTAATTCAACAATTTTCCTCTTTCTTTTGTTTCCTACAATAAAAGAAAACAAAAATATTTATGTACACATGCACATAAAATGAATCCAAGATTAAACCATAAAATGTAATTAAGATGCACCTGGGTGCATCTGAGTTTACTGCAAAACAAACGCCAAACTTTACCAAGTTTATTCAAGATGCACCCAGGTGCAAATAAGCTTACTGCAACATGTAAACCAAATCTACCAAAATTTAATCAAGATACACCCAGGTGCATCTGAGTTCCCTGCAATATGAAAACTAAACATAGGAAAAAATACCCAAGATGCACCTGGGTGTATCTGAGTTCAATAGGCATCATACTCTTGGACTGAATTTCATCTAACATTGACATCCTTCTAAAACCAAATACCATTATTGCACAAGAACCATTTAAAACTACTGATCATTATCATATTGCAGAACAACTAATTTTTGTTAGATTTTCAGCTCATATATGATTATAACTTGACCGTAAGTGTGGTATCAACAATATGCAGAACACGTACATAACCAAATTTACCCAAGATGCACCCAGCTACATCTGAGTTCAACGCAACATGCAAACCAAACTTACCTAAATTTATCCAACATTCACCTAGGTGCATCTGAGTTTACCGCAACATGAAAACTAAACATATCCAAAAATACCCAATATATCCACATTCACATTAGCATCATTCATGTTCTTCATTCTTAACTCGGCAGTCTTCCTCTTTCCTTTGATTCCTACAATGGAAAACAACAAAATGTATGTATTATAACCAAATATGATCAAGATGCACCTGGTTGCATCAAGCTTCACTGCAACATCAAATCCAAACATAGTCAAAAAAATACTCAAGATGCACCTGGGTGCATCAAGCTTCACTGCAACATGAAACCCAAACATAGACAATTTTACTCAAGATGCACCCAAGTATATCATATTTCTCTGCAACATGAAACCCAAACATAAACAATTTTACACTGGATACACCCAGGTACATCTGAGAGTTCAATGCAACATGAAAACTACACATATCCAACTTTACTCAAGATGCACCCAGGTGCATCTGAGTTCACTGCAACTTGAAAACCAAACATGCAGTTTCAGATTTCAATTAAAAAAAAAAAAAACCAACCGATTGATACAGCCAAAGTTTCATTTCAAAATAGATACCCAATTCAAAAACATAATTTCAAAATAGATACCTAATTGATAACCTAATGTTCTATTTCCTAATTCAGAAATCAAAAATCAAAAATTAGGGTTAGGAGCTTACGAGTTTTAGGTCCTTCGTTGTTCATCTTGTGAAATTGATGAAATAAACAACCGGAAAATGGAAGTAAACAACCTCTTTAATGGAATAATTGAACTGAAAAATTAGGTAATTTGAAAAATAGATTTAGGTCATTTTTGGTTGTCTTGGTACGTTAATTATGGAGAATAAGAATAATAATAATAATAATAATAATAATAATAATAATAATAATAATAATAATAATAATAATAATAAGAAGAAGAAGAAGAAGAAGAAGAAGAAGAAGAAGAAGAAGAAGAAGAAGAAGAAGAAGAAGGTGGTTATGGTGGTGGTGGTGGTTGTTTTCCTGGAGAAAATAAGATGATGGTGGTGGTGAGATTTGTCGACATACGATGGGTTTTGGTGGAGAAGAAAAAATCTGGTTTTGTAAAGAGCCGATATGAACGAGGAGATTATAAACCCGGAAGGGTACGATGGTCTCTTTTGTTCCATGTCTTTTTCACCCAACCATATACTTTAGCAGTCCATTTCTACTAGCCATTAGGGGCCTATGGTCATATGACCCATTTCCGAAATAAAAACACATATGTTACGGTAAAATACACACACCAGTGTTTCACACACAAGATCAGGATACTCCCGATCATACACTAAAGCTTAAGGGGGAAAGTTGCTAGTACAGGTGTAAATTGAGTCGAACAAGCGAGTTTATGGCACATCATGTGACCATTCCAACAACTGGCACAACAAGTTTACATTATATACATGTGTTGTCTTGTGCCAGACAAATAGGCACATCATCACAGCACAACACATGGCACAACACGACACAGAGAAAATCCGTAATGTCATGCTTAAAATACTACGCAGTAAATCACATTTCATCCATATTTCACAAAAACTTCTTTATCTTTGTCAATTTTTGACATTTTATTGTCGTTGTTTAAAAAATATATTTATTTTGGAAAACATAAAATAAGTGGGCGATAACAGCAGAGTATGGCATATCATGTTTATCTTCTGGCACAACACAACATACCATTTGAATGGCACAACACAATACGTCCAAATATCGGGCACAACCCAGCACAACACGTAGCATATTAAGCATGGGACTTCGTGGATTAGGGTGTGCCGCGCCGTCACGTTTTACACCTCTAGTTGTTAGTATGGATTATTTAGGGCTAAAAGTTACCTTAATAATTATTTAGAATTCAAAAGCAAAAAAATAAAAAAATAAATGATATGTGTTTGTACCCAAAATAAATTCTAGTAAAAAAACACGATTGATTTGATGATGATACGAAATTAGGGTTATGAAACAAATTGAAGAAAAATAAATAATGAGACATGGATTTAACGTGGTTCGACAAGTAATGCCAACGCCCACATATTGAACCCCGTAGGGAGAGATTTTATTGATATGATAATTACAATTGTTGTGTTGTTAGCAAACCTAGCATTCAGTATCCTTGAGTTGGATTTTTGACCACTATTTATAGGAAAAAAATCCCTAATTTGGTTCCATAATAACCCTAAATTTGTAGTTATCCAAAATAACCACTTGGATTTGTACTTATCTTTTAATATTTGTGTATATCCTTGAAGATTCATGTCTATCTTGAAAGATTCTTGTATATCTTCACATGATTTGAGTTTATCCTGTAAGATTCTTATATATCTTCATAAGATTTGTATTTATCTTGGAAGATCCTTGGCTACCTTCACAAGATTTGTGTCTATCTCAAAATACTTCCAAAAATAAGTCTTTTGGGCTAGACTACGCCTCTATAATATTTTTAAGTTTCATACTATGAAAAATCTCATGAGCAATAATGATATTGTCATGGATATGTAAGTAGTTGTTCAGAATAGTTGTACAACTCTAGAAAATGTAGTGACAGGAGTATTCACAATTCTAATAGATGTTGTCTTCCAGTTTTCAACTACACAATCAACAAATTGTGAAATATTTTATTTACAACATAACTGTGTGTTGTCCAAGATAGTTCTGCATCTCATACAAGAATCTTGCAAATCTTATTCATAATACTAGTAATTGTTGTTACATATGTTTCCACGATATCCTGCTTGTGTTGTCCAAGATAGTCCTACTACACAACCAAGAGTTGTGTTAGGCTTTCAAAAAAAATCGAAAGAGAATCACAACTTTGGCAAAATATTGTCGAACCATGAATCACATCACACTTTACAAAACTTAGTCAAGTATAGTAGAACATCTTGGACTTTCTACAATACTCTCATTCCACAATGCATAAAATGGAGTTGTCGTAGGGGTACTACAACTCTAATCTGTAGTCGTCAATGATGATTTTTCCCGTAGTGTATAATGTGTCAATTTTATAACTCACGTATTATGTTGTGAAATATGATGAGGATTTTGATTGGCTTCTTTTAAATATAGCCCGCACATTTATAAACCAAAATTTAAGTTCAAATGAAAAACCAAAAGTTCAAACAAAAAACCAGGCAAGTTTCGATTTTTTTACTAACAATTAAACTTAAATCTCCCTCTTACTCTTTAGTGAGGTGGTTTGTTTTTTATTTATTTTTGGTATAAAGATGTTAAATTTACATTTGGTTATAAAGTGAAACAAGGTTTGGCTAGTATGAACGGTTAGCAAGCAAAATGAATAACCAAGGTTTGGCTAGAAACTTAGTTGTGGCCTGACATTAGCTGTAAAAAAAATGAGATCACTATGGCACTTGATGGTTATGTTTGGGCAAGTAGAAATATCCGGGTACCCAGCATCGGACAAAAAAAAACATTAATCCAAATAAACATAAAGAAACTAAAATAAGGTAGGCTAAAAAGTTCACTTATTAGACCTTGGCGTGTTGTACGTCTAATTCTTACATATTACTGGTTATTTGCAAAACCAAAAGTCCGAATAGACCTCCTGAATAACCACCAAGAAAAACCGCCAAACACATTAATGTGGCCCCCTACTAAGCTCCGGAGAGGAGGGGCCACCAGGACCCACAAATTCCCACAAACCTGTGAGGAGGTGGTTTATTTTTTTTATTTTTGAGGCAGTTCGTTAAGAATTGCTGTTTGCGAAAATATGGATTTTCAGTAAGTGAAATTCATGACCCACAACATTCACAATTTAGAGCAAGCTAATGTTGTACCATAGTTTTATTGAGATTTTTTAAGATCCCTAGTGTTATAATTTATCATGGTTAGACTTTAAGTAGATCAAATTAAAAAACAGTATTCTGAACCGTATCAAAAAACCACGACATACACATGAGGATGGTCCCCGTGTCAGGAAATTTGCAAGTAGTTGGGTTTAGTGGGGCTAGAAAATTAGAGAATGTGAAGGGGGAGGTATTTATGGTGTCCGTTTTCACGGTTCACCAAGAATTCGTTGTTTAAAAAAAAGCATGTTATAAAAAGTTTTATAGCTTCCAAAAGTATGGATACACCGAACAAAAAGGACCGAGATGGACATCGTGCGAGAAGAGGGGTGGAGCCAACTCCTATCCACCTTGATCCCAAAGATCAGTGCTATCCCGCGCAGCTGCGCGGGAAAGCAGAATAAGCAAATAATTTATAGACCGTCAGATCAAGTAGTGTACGGTTAGATTAAATTATGTGATCTTTAACAAAAAAAAAAAAAAAAAAAAGACTACAACTGGCAAATTTAATGTATAAGAAAAAGGTCCTTTTAATTTTTAATTTATTTTCAATTCATTTTTTATCCTTCTATCTCATCACCAACATCACATGAACAAATGATTAGGGAAGAGGCAAAAGATGACGGTTTGTTTCACTATGTTTTCAGGACTCCATATCCCACTGCAACTAGAGAGAAACGAATGAATCCGCTTAAACCGAAGTTCTAGTCCTAGAAATTTGCGGTTTTATCATTTTTGAGCTTGCATCATTAATCCATCACCACCACATAAAATGAATCTCCATCTATAAAACTCCAATAACTCCATCCGTTAATCAACCTCTTTTATGTAATTACCAAATTACCAAATTTCTTAAAATAATAATAATTCACATACTGAATCAAGAATTTGGGTTCATCAAAAGACCCCAAATACTGTCTACAACAACAAATCCAAAACCCCCATTCAAAATCAACTTTCTAAAGAACAATTAATTGGTGGATATGGGAATTAATTGGGGGATATGAATTACTTCCCCCAACCCATGGTATGTGTTAAGGGGTTATTTTTGGTTATAAAAATACTAAAATACCCTTCCCACAAAATTAAAATCAAAAACTTAAAATCAAAAAACAAAATCATATCCCCCATTTCCATCTCCACTTCTTATTAATCTTATTTAGGGGTAGAGCTTTGAAACCTAAATATTCCCTATTCCCTTTAAAATTCTAAACTCTCCCCACTCTACATCAAATTCTCTTCTCTTCACTTTGGAAACGAATTTTTATTTTATTCGGAAGTGATGAAGATCATCTTCGAAAGTGATGATGACCATCTTGAATTGATTCTCGAGCATGTCAAGGTATCATATTCCGGCATATGGTCTTCATCAATTCCGGATGGTTTTCATCACTTCCTTTTTGAATTTTTTTCTGGTTTTGATCACTTCCACCTGGCAAGATGGTCAGTTGATATGAAGACCATGCCGGTATTGATTTCCAAACATAGCATGTTGCTTTATTTTCTATCTTGGGAAAACAATACCGGCATGGTCTTCATATCAACTGACTATGCCGGAAGTGGAGTGACTAAAACCAGAAAAAATTCAAAACGGAAGTGATGAAGACCATGCCTGAATTGATGAAGACCATATGCCAGAACATGATACCTTGATGCTCGAGAATTTCCTATCAATCTTAGGTATTCAAGTGAAAAAAAATATGAACATTCTGAATACTTTTCATCCTGTTCCGGCATAGAAATTTAAGCAAAATACTATGCCGGAACATGATACCGGCATGCTCGATAATTTCTTGTCAATGCCGGTAGTCAAGTGAAGAAAAAAAATCAACATTCTAGGTACTTTTCATCTTGTTCCGGCATAGAAATGTAAGCAAAATACTATGCCGGAACAGGTATCGGCATGCTCGAAAACTAGATTACCATGCCGGTACCTGTACCGGCTACGCCCCCCCGAACCCCCTCTGGATAGTGGCAAACAATTTTTGAAAATTTCCGACAAATGCCGGCATGGTTTTTTGGTTGAATACCATCACAAACATCGAAAGCTTTTTCAACTGCAACAATGGTGAATTCAAAGGAAATAAATCAAATTTTCAACCTCTTAGCAGCAATTCTCTCATCACAATCATCTTCCATTTTCAAAAAAAAAAATTCCACTTATTTTTTTTCCTCTCCTTCTACTCCTCACTCACACAAATTAAAATCAAAACACACACTAAACTATCCCCCAAATACTTAAGCATATACTAATTATTATTAACTACTAAACATGATTAGTGAGGGCTAGATTAGGAATTAAAAAAAAATTACATAGGGGGTCACCCAGAATTGCTATTGGGACACCGTTTTTGTCCTGTAGCTATATCCCCCAATTAGTTTCCATATCCCCAATTAATTCTTCTTTCTAAATGAACCCATGTATTGATTTTTCGCCATTAAATAACATAAGAGATCGAAATAAAGGAATTTTCATCACACCCATTTTCAGAAAATCGATCTTCTATTTGCATACCTAGCTACCCATCTGTCCTAAAAACTCTTATCTTAATTTCTTTTTTTTATAATGAAATGAACACAACAACTTTTTGTGTGCCAGCCCAATGTCCAAAGAATGCATTGCTCGTCTGCGTATGGAAGTGAAAATTTCAGACTTGAAGGGATCTGCAAATATAGACAATTTTAGGAACTAAACATAACATAAACATAAAAATGAAAGGATGTAAGATCAATAAAAAATAAATTTAAAGGACGTTTGTCTAAAATCTTAAGTTTGCCAGCTCTATCTTATTAAAGAAAATGACTCCAACTGAATCCCGACCACACATGATATGATCTGACGGTCTATAACCTGCTTGCTTACAGCACTGCTCGATCCCAAATACACGGAACACTCCACTTTATCCATTTGATCTCTCAATACCCATGTCAGGTGTGTGTTTTTTTTCCCAGAATGTGTCTAGCAAAGCAGTTATGGTTTGGGCCTTTTGGGATAGAAAAGTCAAAATCCCATCATGGAGTGTTAACTTTTGAGTCCCAATAATTTTCTAGTACCGTATTAAATTTTCTCTTCTTTATTACTGAAACAGAGGACACTGAGTTCTGATGACACCCCACAACCAGAAAGAGTTTAAGATTTATTGCAGGGGTAGATGGGGTTCATTCAAGTCTCTGAACCAAGATTAAATTCAAAACCCAGGATTTCCCTTATGATTTATCTATCTATCAGAGAGAGAGAGAGAGAAAAGAGAAACAGGAAGACTAAAATTATCTAGGGTTCTTTGACCCCATCTTCCATTTTTGATGAAAATAGAACCAGCAGCTGAAAGGAAAGATCATTTCTTCAAGAACTTCCATGAAAATCAGACAACAATGCCTACCATTAGAGCTTCTGCAAATTTTCTTCTTCTTATTATCTTTCTAACATCTCCATTCCTTTCTCTTGCAACATCTTATAATCAGGAAGATAAAAGCCGAGCAAAAAAAAATAATCAGGAAGATAATGAACAGCTAAAGACGTTCATTGTTTTCGTCTCCAAACCTGATAAGCCATCCGTCTTTCTATCTCACCTTACGTGGTACGATGCAACTCTAGCATCTCTTCCCACTCCTGCTTCTTCATCTAATAATCAACATCATAAGCCTCAACAAATCATCTACACTTACGACCATGCAATGCATGGCTTCGCTGCTATACTCACGCTTTCTCAAGCGTCCCATCTTCGCAATGTTCCCGGAATAGTATCTGTCCTCCCTGAGAAAATCCACGAACTCCACACCACTCGTACTCCTCAGTTTCCTTGTCTGGACAATAAGTCGGGATCTGGCCGGAATCAAGTTATGGCGATGATGTCATTGTTGGCGTCTTTGATAGCGGGATTTGGCCGGAAAGGCGTAGTTTCCATGACGAGGGTTTAGGTCGGGTACCTGAAAGATGGAAAGGTATCTGTGAGGTAGGACCTGATTTTCCAAAAGAATCCTGCAACAGGAAGATAATAGGTGCTAGGACTTTTTCGGAAGGATATGAAGTGTATTTGCTTCAAAACAAAATGAATGTGAGCGCTGCAAAATCAATGTCAGCCAGAGATATGAACGGGCATGGTACTCATTGTGCATCAACTGCAGCTGGATCTGCTGTTTCAGGTGCTTCATTAGGTCCATATGCAGCTGGAGTAGCGCAAGGAATGGCACCTAGGGCAAGAATTGCTGTTTACAGGCCCTGTTGGCCAGCCGTTGGTTGTCTTGAATCAGATACACTTGCTGCCTTTGAAAGTGCTATTGCAGACGGAGTTGATGTGATTTCTATGTCATTCGGGCCGGAACTTCTACCATATGAGGATTACCAAACCATGGTTGGAGCTTTCCATGCCATGCAGAAAGGGATTATTGTTTCATGCTCTGCAGGAAACCGTGGACCTGCACCAAAGACAGTATGGAATGTCGCACCGTGGGTACTGACGGTTGGAGCATCGACAATTGACAGGGAATTTCCGGCAAATGTGATTTTAGGGGATAAAACTGTTCTTCCCGGTGTTTCATTGTTTTATGGCCAAAGCCAACTTTCGGAATCTAATGTACTAGTTTATGGTGGTGACTGCGGTAGTGAAACCTGCCAACAAGGGAAATTAGATGTCAACAAAGTTAAGGGAAATATTGTTGTTTGTGAGAGTGGTAATGCTAGAGCTGCTGCGGGGTATGCAGTGAAATTAGCCGGTGGAATTGGAGTAATTCTTGTGGAATCCGAAACCAGAGGAGAAGGTTTATCTGCTATTCCACATCTAATTCCTGGGACTACGATTAGTTATAAAAGTGGTCGTAAGATTCAAAATTATATAAGAACGACGAATAAATCAGTAGCTATGATTGAATTTAAAGGAACATCAATTGGTTTTTCACCATCGTCTCCAAAAGTTGCTGCATTTTCCAGTCGTGGTCCAAATCCAATAACGCCAGAGATTCTTAAACCGGACATTATTGCTCCCGGTGTCAATATCTTGGCTGCTTGGACTGGAGCCGCAGGTCCAACCCTGGTGAAAGACGATCGGAGGCTGTTCGAATTCCAAATAGATTCAGGTACTTCCATGTCATGCCCTCACGTTAGTGGGATCGCTGCCTTGCTTAAAAGTGTTCATCCTAAATGGTCTCCGGGTGCAATTAGGTCTGCCATAATGACAACTGCTTACAATGTGGATAATTCGCGGAAAAATATCACAAGGCTTGCTGATGGAGAATATGCGACATGGTTCGAGCTTGGGTCAGGTCATGTTGATCCAAACAAAGCCCTTCACCCAGGTTTAGTATACGACGTGAAAACTGAAGATTATGCAAAGTTCTTTTGCTCCATTAACTATTCCTCCAGAATAATCTCAGAGATGTTCGTCCATAAAAAGGTTGATTGCAGGAAGTCTCCGATGGCAAGTCCAGGTGACCTGAACTATCCTTCATTCTCTGTTGTTTTCAAATCGGGAATTAATACGGTGAAGTATGAAAGAACGGTCAAGAATGTTGGACCGAAAGCAGATACAGTTTATAAGGTTAAAATAAACTTTCCACCATCTGTTAAGATCCATGTTTCACCTCGGAAGCTTGTGTTCAGTAAAAAACATCGATTTTTATCCTACAAAATCTCATTTTCAAGAAGGACAAATTATATGAAAGCAACAGGCTCGGGTCTGCACAAAGAATGGAGTTTCGGGTCCATCGAATGGACTGACGGAGAGCACAACGTAAGGAGTCCTATTGCGTTTATCTGGGATTCCACTACTAGTACCAGCTTGAACTCTTGAATTTGATGGGTTCATTTCTTGTGTGTTTGAGTTTCATTTGGAACTCATTCACTATGCCTTAGTCTGGGTCATTTGGAAAAAATGTAATGGGAGAGTTTATGGGGCTAGGAAGAAATCTGATGTCATAAACAAAAGATTGTTAATGTGGTCGTGTGACTCGCAAATCTTTAAACTTGTGGACATCAATCTTATTTTGCATCAATAGGAGACGGTGATACATAGCTACGTTGTTCTGTCACATTCTATTTTGATTTCTGAACTTGGTGTAAACTCTTTTCTTGCTCTGTGTAGCTCCCTTCAGTAGTCTGGGTGACTCTTGTAAAGGGCTTTGCCCTCTTTTCTTTTAATACAAACTTTCACTTTTGAAAAAAAGTGAACTTCATGTCTGTTTCTATTTTTCAGTTTAACTCGTTATATCACAGATTTCGTGCTTTAAAAATGAGTTATCTGGACTTTGTAAATTGTAATCGAAGGTAAAAAGATAGTTTAAACAAATTTAGGCAACCCTTATCCTTGCCTATTGGGCGGATGTGGAAATCTATATTCTTTAGTTTATCATCCTAGGCCCAAAACTAGTCGGGCTTTTATTGTGTATATTTTCCAATAGAAATTGTGAAAACTACCACCACACCCATTTTTTAGTTTTTTCCACCCTCAAACCGACGGATGAAAATCTTCACTCGCGCCCCCATTTTCTCACAGAAAATTTCTCCTAGTCCCATATTTTCCTAAAATCCTGTTTTTTTTTTCTTTATCAAAGGAGGCGAGATGGATAAGGATCGAGAATTTCCAAATCAGAAACCTCTGTACCGTAGAGCGGATTGATTTCGCCTTTTCATTTCTAGGTAATGGTTAAATCCATCGGGCTAGTTAGGATTCTGAAATCTTCGGAATAAGTATTCACCATTGGATTAGACAGTAATTAAAGATTGTGATTAAATCTGTATTTTCCAGGGATTAGTTATAGTTTTAGTTAACTAAGACTCCGAGTCCCACTGTAGTTAATGACTAAACCCGCATTAATATAAGCCTTAAGGGCAGTAAGGGAAACAAGAGAAAAATATCGTTTGGTCCTTTTTTAGGTGGGCCCATGTCTGTTTAGTCCTTTGGTCAAACGCCTTTACTGTTTGATCCATAATTATTTAAAAATATTTAAATAAACAAAAATACTCTTTCGTGTTAATTTTTTTTTTTTTTTTGTAACAGTTCATCCATGTTAAAAAAATAGACTTCATTCCCAGGAATGAAGTCCATACAAAAAGCTAAAAAAACAGACTTCATTCCTAGGAATGAAGTCCATACAAAAAGCTAAAAAAAACAGACTTCATTCCCAGGAATAAAGTCCATACAAAAAGCTAAAAGAACATGCTTCATTCCCAGGAATGATGTCCATAAAAAAACCTAAAAAAACAAACTTCATTCCAGGAATGAAGTCCATATAAAAGCCTAAAAAAAAAGATTTCATTCCAGGAATGAAGTCCATATAAAAACCTAAAAAAACAGACTTCATTCCAGGAATGAAGTCCATATAAAAACCTAAAAAAAAACAGACTTCATTCCAAGAAATGAAGTCCATCTTAAGCAACAACATTAGAATTTTTTTTTTATTCTTCTTCGTCATACACAGCAGCAGAAAAATGAATTTCTTCTTCTTCGTCTTTTTCTTCTTCATCTTTTTCTTCTTCTTTGTCAACAACATAACCAAAAAATATCTTTTTCTTCGTCTTTTTCTTCTTCATCAACAGTAGCAGAAATTTTTGAAACAAATCTAAGAAATCAACAACATCATCGTCTTCATCATCTTCAACACGAGCAGGAAGAAATCAAAAACATTGTTACGGATTTAGATTTTCATCAAAAAAAGAAATAAAAACAGGAAAGAGAATGTTAGGGTTCTAGACCTTTGACATAGGAGACAAACCTAAATCAATAATAAGAACCGGATAAACCCTTTGAATTGGGGGTTAGCCACCAGCTTTTGAGAAGAAACTAAATAACCTTAACTTTTATATATTGATTGATAAAAACGTAATGAGTTTTGGCCAGGCTATTTATAGCTTCAAAGCCTTGTTAAACAAGCAAAATCTATTTAAAGAATCCTACTCCAAGTAGGAAACTAAGCTAGCTTCAATTAAGAGAACTAAAACAAACTAAATAAAGAAACTAGTTCGGTTAGGAGTTGGTATCACAACATCCTTCCCTGCTGGAAAAATATTCTTGTCCTCAAGCATCAAAAGCTGGAAAACGCAACAGTAACTTGTCAGCATCTTCCCAAGTCACTTCCTCAGTTGGATGATCTTTCCACTTAACCAACCATTTGGTTCCGGCATGATTCCCTTTCCTGAACATTCTGCGTTCTAAAATACTCTCAGGTTCCCAATAAGCATAATCAACTGTAACTGGAATGTTAGTATCAACAATATTGTTGTTTCCCAGTTTCAACTTCAATTGTGAAACGTGAAAGACTGGATGAATGTGACTTGTAACAGGTAAATCCAACCTATAGGCTACAGTTCCAATCTTTTCCAGAACTCGAAAAGGGCCATAAAAGTTTGGAGAAAGTTTAGAATATTCCTGAGTGGAGACGGTGCTCTGTATATAAGGTTGGAGACGTATAAAGACGAAATCATCAACAGCAAAACTGCGCTCTGTACGATTTGTATCCTCATATTTCTTCATTCTCTCTTGAGATGCTTGTAAATGGGAGTGTAAAATTTTGAGAGTGTAATCTCTTGCCTTCAAGGTAGATTCAACAACATGAATAAAAGTGGAACCCGGTAAATATGATGATATGGTAGGGGAAAGTCGACTGTAAACAGCTTGATATGGTGTCATCTGAATAGAAGTATTAAAACTGGTATTATACCACCATTCTGCCCATGGAAGCCATCGTAACCAATCACTTGGCTTAGTTCCAACAAACCAACGTAGATAACACTCCAAAGTACGATTTGTTACTTCAGTTTGCCCATCCGATTGTGGGTGATATGCAGAACTGCGACACAACTTGGTATTTTGCAATGCAAAGAAAGCTTCCCAAAAATTGCTGATGAATATTGGATCCCGATCACTAACAATACTCTTTGGCATACCATGAAGACGTACAATCTCTCGCACAAAAATTTCATCCACTGAACTTGCAGTATATGGATGTGTAAGAGGTATAAAGTGGGCATACTTAGATAGTCTATCTACTACTACCAAAATCGAATTATTTCGATTAGAAGTTGGGAATCCGTCCAAAAAATCCATTGAAATTTCTAACCATATATCAGTAGGAATAGGAAGAGGATTTAAAAGACCAGGTGGAGATATGGCTTCTGATTTATTCCTCTGACAAGTATCACACTTGGAAATAAAATCTTCGATGGACTTCTTCATTCCCTTCCAATAATTTTTTTTTTGAGTCTCTTAAAAGTCCTTAGATACCCAGAATGGACACCAATAGGTTGAGAGTGAAATTCTTCAAGCATCTTGGCGCACCATGTAGAAGTTGAAGGTACCACTATACGGTTTTTATAACGTAACAAACCTTCAGCATAAGAAAAATGCTTCTTAAAGTTGGCATCTTGTTTTAAACCTTGAATTAAGACCCCCAATTCAGCATCAGCATGACATTGTTGACTAATGTCATCAATCCCAGAAAAAATAGGCGTAGATATATGAAAGTATGAATGAGTACATCTCGATAAAGCGTCAGCTACAACGTTCTCCTTTCCACTACGAAAAATAATCTCATAATCATATCCTAGCAGCTTGGACAACCATTTTTTTTGTTCCATGGAAGATAATTTTTGATCCAAGAAAAACTTAAGACTACGATGATCCGTATAAATATTAAAGTGTCTTCCAAGCAAATATGGCCTCCATATTTGGACTGCAGAAACAACAGCTAACATTTCTTTGTCATAAATAGAGAGGTTTAAATTCTTGCCTGAAAGAGGTTTGCTAAAGAATGCAATGGGTTGTCTTGATTGCATTAAAACAACCCCAATACCGTTACCAGATGCATCGCTTTCTAAAGAAAATTCTTTCGTAAAATCTGGAAGTGCCAGAGTTGGAGTTGTAGTAAGCGCCTGTTGCAACGATTTGAACGCAGAAGTAGCTTGGGCTGTCCACTGAAAAGCATCTTTCTTAAGTAGTTGTGTTAAAGGTGCACTTAGAACACCAAAATTCTTCACAAATTTACGATAGTAACCAGCTAACCCAAGAAAACCTCGTAACTCTTTAACAGACGAAGGAAGTGGCCAAGACAGTATAGACTGAATCTTATCAGTCTCAACTGAAAATCCTGCAGAAGAGATTACATGACCTAAATACCCGACAGATGGCTGTGCAAAAGTACACTTAGTATCTTTGACAAAGAGCTTATTAGTGCGTAAAATATTAAACAAAATAGCCAAATGTTCTAAGTGATCCGTCATATTCTTGCTATAAACTAGAATATCATCAAAGGGGACAAGGACAAACCTCTGTAAATGCGGCCTGAAAATAGTATTCATTAAACTCTGGAAAGTGGCAGGTGCATTCGATAACCCAAAAGGCATAACCAAAAATTCAAAATGGCCATCATGTGTCCTAAAAGCAGTTTTAGGAATATCAGGTTGATATAACTGAATTTGATAATACCCCGAGCGTAAATCCAACTTAGTAAACACAACAGCACCAAACAATTCATCCAGTAATTCATCGACCATTGGGATTGGAAAACGATCCTTAATAGTTAACTTGTTCAAAGCTCTGTAATCCACACACATACGCCAAGATCCATCTTTCTTGCGTACCATAAGGATAGGAGAAGAATAAGGACTTGAACTTGGACGTATGAAACCATCTTGTTGAAGCTCACCAATTATCTTCTCTATTTCGTCTTTCTGAAAATGAGGATATCGATAGGGACGCACATTAACCGGAGAAGAATCCGGTAATAACGGAATACGATGATCATGAGCACGTTCAGGTGGAAGAGTTGTTGGTAATTGGAATATGTCAGCAAACTCAGCGAGTAATTTTTGTACGTCTGTAGGAATCGCAGAAGTGTGCATGGGAGCATTTAAAGCAGATAGTTGAAAACAAATACCATAATTTTCACTACGTAATAGACGCTGCATTGAATGGGCATCTAGAATCAGTACTGATGATTGGTTGTTACCCCTTAATGATACAGAAACATCATTAATATGAAACTGCATGGTTAATTGAGCAAAATCCCACTTAATTGGTCCTAATGTTCTCAACCATTGAACACCCAAAACCGCGTCACAGCCACAAATATCAAGCAAGTGGAAATCAGTGGTAAACTTATAGTGCTGAAGTTGTACAGGAACATCGACAAAATAACCCTTAGTATCCAATTTCCCACCATCACCAACCATAACACTTAATGGAGATTTTGTAGAAAAAATCGCATAACCACATCTCTTAGCCACAGACGGATGTAAAAAATTATGGGTGGAGCCTGAATCAAGCAAAACTGTAATAGATTGAGTTTTAGTATTACCAGTAATGCGCATAGTTCTCGGAAAAGTAGAACCAACCAATGAATTGCAAGAAATTTTCGGCTCAGTGTCAATGGAATCGAGAACCTCAAAAGCAACCGGCATATCATCAGGAGATGAAAGATGTTCAACCGCAGATGGTGTCGTAGAATCTTCATAAGACTCTTCAGCAGTATCCAAAATAGTTAACCTAGGATTCACACACACATGAGTAGGTGTAAAGAGTTGATCACAGTTAAAGCAAAGGCCTTTTTCCCTTCTTTCTTTTTGTTCAACTTGTGATAAACGTCGGGCTCCTGGAGGTAATGAATATTTATTATATGGAGTAGGCTAAACAATGGAAGCATGTCTGAATGGAGGAGGACGATAAGGTTGTCGGGCAACAGACTTGTTAACAGCTATGTAAGCCTCTTCTTGATGAAGTTCCTTAGTAAATGCCTCAATCAAGGTTGGTGGTGACAATAACTTAACAGTAGCACCAATATGAGGTTTAAGCGAGCGAATAAAGCAACTTATCAAGAAATCCTCTGGAAAATCAACAAAGTTTAACAGTCGTTCAAACTCAGTAATATGGTCACAGACAATACCTTTTTGTTCAACGTTTCTAATAGCTAATCGATAATCCACAAATTTGTCTAGAGAAAATTGTTTACGAATCAAGGAACAAAATTGTGCCCATGTAGTAACTTCAGTTTTGGTGCGTCTCCATCGAAACCATTGATTAGCGTCTCATTTGAGATGTGCAGCAGCTACAATGATTTTCAGAGCATCAGAAGCATTGTAAACACTAAAATATTGGTCCGCATTAAAAATCCATCCTTCAGGATCTTCGCCAGTAAAAGTGGAAAACTTAATGTTAGGGCGCAACTGTTGAGGTTGACCATGATTAGGTTGATTTGGTGGTGGAGGTGGTGGCGGTGGAGGAGGTGGTGCAGCACCAGTATGCGGTTGCACTTGAGGTAAAAACTCTCTAAGCACAGTATGGAAAGAGTTTTCCATTGTGGTATTCAGTGATGTGCTAATCTCGGTGACAAGGCCAGTACGCTCATGTTGACGTAGCAATAATTTTTCTGCCTTCTTCTTGTTCTTAGCCTCCTCATCAAGGATATACATGTTGTTGAAAGTATCACCAAGAGAATCGAGCTTATTCTCCACGACTCTAAGTCCTTAAAAGATGTTTTTCAAGTGTTCTGTGTAAGACATGGTGACTACAAAGAGAGAACCCTAAAAAAAAAAAAAATTGGTGGATGTTTTGAGATTTGACTGAACCTGCTCTGATCCAGGTGTTAGGGTTCTAGACCTTTGACACATGAGACAAACCTAAATCAACAATAAGAACCGGATAAACCCTTTGAATTGGGGGTTAGCCACCAGCTTTTGAGAAGAAACTAAATAACCTTAACTTTTGTATATTGATTGATAAAAACGTAATGAGTTTTGGCCAGGCTATTTATAGCTTCAAAGCCTTGTTAAACAAGCAAAATCTATTTAAAGATTCCTACTCAAACTAGGAAACTAGGCTAGCTTCAATTAAGAGAACTAAAACAAACTAAATAAGGAAACTAGTTCGGTTAGGAGTTGGTATCACAACAAAGAAAGTAGATCTGAATCTAGAGAAGAGAGAGAAAAGAAATCTGAAAATGATTTCTTTTTTGGTAATAAATCCTATATATATTTTTCTGAAAGGGTATTTCTGCCACTACAAGGTGACATTTACATCATCCATGACATCAGCGTAGGACCAAATTATAATTTTTAGGACCAAACTATAATTTATATTACCAAATATGACCAAATAGACAGTTGACTGGGTCAAATGGACTAGACCCTCTCTAAAATATTATTCCTAAGCCTATATGGTATTTCCTACGGGAAACCAAATACAAAACATTTACTCTCAACTAATTACCCAATTTTCAGTAACTGAATCTTATCTCGTAAACCAGTATACAAGATAAAAAGACCCAAAAATGAATAAGAGAAAGTAAAGAAACTGAATTACATAAAGATGATCAAAAGTTTGTCCAAATTAGATGTCCCGTGATCCCTACCCCAAACCGGCCGGCCATGATAACACCACCAATATAACTATGGCAAAGGAGTGCACATACATCCCAAATTCTGTCCAGTGCTACAACTTGCACCTCCATGTGTTCTTATTCAATATAAACAAGATCCTCAATTTCTTCCATCTTCAACTCAACTTCCTCTACCCCATCTGAGCTTACACCCAGGGACGGAGGCATGTGAACGCAAATGGGTGCACTTGCACCCACTGAAATTTCAAATTTAGTAAGAATATGGTTGGTTTTTCTGTAATAATAGAGTCTTGTGGGTGCAAATACAAATGGCATAATTGAAGTTTTACGATTTCTATGGGTCAAAGTTAACCTGATAATTGATAAACATTATTTTTATTATATTAGGTTAGTTTTTTTCATTATCTTCACCGAGTCATTATCGCTTTGGACAACAAAAGTAAAAAGAGAAGTAGAGAACCTTCTCTTCTCTGTAACTCTCTTCCGTAAGAGATTATTAGCCGAGCTGCTGAGTGCCTCCGTCCCTGATCACAAATCTGGTAAAGGTGAAGCTTAACGTACACTCATCACCATGATTTCTTTTTTATTCTAATTTTAGTTCAGAAATTTCTACGAATACAATCGTTAAGTTCGATTTGGGTATTATCAAGTTAGGGTTCTAATTTTTTTTCTTAATCAAAAGCAGAATTCGTCTTCTGTATAATCAGATTCATATCATATGTTACATAACTAGAGTGAGATTCTCCATTTTTTGGGCAGACTTATGGTTATGGATCTTTTGATTTTTGCAGTAGATGTAATTGCAGATGTAATAGTCTATCAGACATGAATGGTTATCTATATAGACTATATTAGAAAAATTTCAATCCCTATTTTGATTCAGTTCGAATTTTTTTTTTTTTGTGAATATTAGAAAAAAATTTCGCACCCACAACCTTTAAGTCTTGGCTCCGTCCCTGCTTACACCCTCCTCCTGTTTCATCTTCTCCTCGAATGCTTCCGCTCCATACTTTGCCAAATTATATGCAGCACCGTCGTCAAAAAAATTTCCTTTACCACAGGGTTCTCTATATTTGAACTTGATGTTAAATTGCAGTTTTATAAGTTGTTTAATAACTGGAAGCAGGAGCTCGAAACTTTCACTAGTCAAGCACATATAATTTCTCAAACACGTCCAGCAGAAATTAGTATCAGCAACATCAAGCTCCGAATGAAAGAAGCTAGTTAGCATGTGGGGATATCTGAAAAGGTAATTAAAGTGGTGCGCAACAAATATAATGAATCCCATAATAGTATTACATTTGTTTCTGATGAAAACACAATGTAAAGTAGCAAAATAGCTCCGTAAAACATTTAATACTCCTGGCCGAAGAGCCGCTTCATTCATCACCCAAATCATCCTCAACCAAAACAGGAGATTGATAGATATGGAAGTTCATTATAAGCTTTCCACCAGCTGGAAGTCTACCAGTGAGTTCAAAAAGCACACAATCACCAATATTTAGCTTGTTCTCCATGACAAACATTTTCCAGCCTTTACTGAAATAGTACTTCGCAAATCCCCTTGAACAGAGAAGAAGCTCATAACTGCAGCCTTCTTCATTTTGTAGCAACACATCTATTTTTTCTTCCCCACTTTTGATAGTTGGAAGATGTTTTCTTGCGAATGCAACAGGTATATTCTCCAAAAAAAAAAAAAAAAAAAAAAGTCATGATTTGGTTAACAATAGTATACTTTTTAGTTTATGTTCATAAAAACTTTAAAATAAAAGCCTCTATTGGAATACATGATCTAACAACTCACCATACGAAACAATGACAGCACTCCAACGTTGGAGGGCTTCATAGAGGTCCAGAAGAAAGGAAAGGGAGAACTGAAAGACCTGACTTCCCTAGGGACTACACCTGCTGCAGCAGACTTCTCTGGAAAAAGCAAAACGAAAATAAAATAAATCTGGTACGATTATGAGTTCATTGTGGTCCTTTTTAATTGTCGAAAATAAAATGAACTGAAAGACCTGACTTCCCTAAGAATGTAATGAATCTTTCTTACCTTGACTAGAACTAGAAGAGCCTTCCTTTTTAATTGTTGAATTTTCACATGGAATGCGCTGAAAATCGAAACATGCTTCTTGTGGTCCATTACTTTCTTGCACAGGAACTGAAATATGACAGATGTGGAATTTCATTGTAAAAGTTGAACCCGGAAGTCTATCAATTAGTTCAAAAATCACAGATTGCCTATTTTTAGCTGGTTGTCTGTGGCAAAGTTTTTCAAAAAGTTTTTCCTTCCTTTCAAAAATCAATTGTAAAAGTTGAACCCGGAAGTCTATCCAACTGATCTCATAAGAACCTCCCAACTGAGACCTTCCTCATTTTGCAGCAAGACATCCAATACGCCATCTGAATTTGTTATCTCAGCTAGAAGATGTTCTCTTGCAAATTTAAGCGGTATTGTCTGTAATGGAAAGACATAATGATTTTGTATAATAACAGAGGTAGTTGTCTATATTCACACAAAAAACAAAAGCCTTTAATTCAAAATTATTATACATGATTTATCAACTCACCATACGAAACCTCAATCCAACGCTGGAGGAATTCATAGAGGTCCAGAAGAAAGGAAAGGGGGAACTGAAAGACATGACTTCGCTCGGGATTGCTCCTGCTGAAGCAAACTTCCCTGGAAAATGCAATACGAAAATAAAATTAAACTGGTACTAATATGAGGTGAATGCAAGTATGCAACTAAGCTTTCTTACCTTGACTAGAAGAGCTTTTCTTTTTTCTTGTTGAATTTTCACATGGAATGTGCTGAAAATCGAAACAATAAAATCTTATGTTCGCTATGAGTAGCTAAAAAATATTACAGTAGTTACTAGGTAACAAACAATAGTGATAAACATCAAATCTCTCATTCCAACACAAAGTTACAATGCAGTAACCATCAATCAGGGATTGATTTCTAAGTCGATTCCAAGCAGCAATCAGACAGTGTTAGTTGTGGAGTTTTTCGGTAAACGTGGAGATGTTTGTGTCATGGTCCATAACAAAAGGTGACATAAACCAATATAACTATCAGTTCTCACAAGTTTATTGCCTAGTGTTAACAGCAAGGAAGCACCAAAAGATGAAGAATGAAGCATGGTGAATCAGCTACATACATATCTACTTATGAAATCCAAACCCAGAAAATAATAGGATGAACATATCATACATACCAATCTTCTGTTTTGTTCGTGTTGTTCTGCTGGTTCAACAATCCTACTGGTCTCAAGTTTTTGCACATAACCCTGCAAAAAGCAAGAACAATCTTTTAAGTTACCAAAAATATGAATTTTTTAGCCAAAAAGGGTCGATTAAGTTGTGACCCATTTTATTTCTCAATCTAAAAGTTCTTGATGATTCTCTACGAAGGGCCGTTCTTCTTAATTTCTGAAAAAAAAAACCAATCAAATTTATTAAACCAGGGAAAAAAAACTAATGCGAAAATTGAATGGAGGGGTTCGCTTGTACTTGACTCAGGGCCTTCCCTCTGCAAATAATTACAGTGGTGTTAGTATTGTGTTTGTATATTGGGGAAAACTGGAAGAAAATGTGACTCTTTTTCCTACTTTCCCAGAGTGCATCTTAATAGGGTAAAAAATTCAGATCTTGAACTTTAAAGGGTTTGAAACGTGAAAAACCAGTGGTCTTAAAGGGTCAAGAATCTTGGCGTTGGCAGCGGTAAATTAGTTTCTGAACCAAGTTCTTTATATACAAATCCAAATTTCCTCACTCTATAAGCTGCACTCTCTCTAAAATTGCTAATCACTTACCCTCTCGAATCTCTCGACTCTGGACTACTCTCATAGTTCGATATTATAACAATCTTATGTTTACTTTTTGTACAGATTAAACTTAGTACCAGCCAAGAAGCAATGATACAGATGTAATCAGTGCAAACATGAAGCGCAGAACACACCAACGAATCAACGAAAGAATCCCCAGCTTAACTAAATATCATACAATAAAGGTTAAAAAAATGCATCACTATTTGGGTATGAAGTGATTTTGGCAACATATATTCTAAGCAAGGACGCAATAGCAGATGAAGATTGAAGCATGAACACTTCACAGAAGTAACAGATCAAACATTTGAGATACATGAAAAAACTTGATTGGAAATTTCGACCCCAAAAACAAAATGTGTCGCCGAAAACATACAAATCTACTACGAAATCCAAAACCCAGAAAGGAATATGATGAATACATTGATACATACCAATCTTCTGTTTTCTTCTTCTTCTTCTTCTTCTTCTTCATGTAAGATGCTGAAGAACTGATGTTTCTTTTCAGCTGCTGGTTTCTCCATTTCATCAAAAAATCAAAATACGTAAGCTTTTAATTCATACCCCTCAATTAATTTTACTCTTCTTCTTCTTCTTCTTCTTTCTCTTTTCTATTTTGTCTCTCTCTGATGGTAGATGAATGAAACCCTGGTTTTGGAATTTAATCTTGTTGTTATGAGAGAATTCAATGAACAGTGTACGATTTTCGCCAAACCCCATCTTCCCAACAATAAATGTAAACCTTCTGTGACGGGTTTTGATTCGAGATCAAAATACAGAGAGATTTCGTCCAATACAAGTTCACCAGCAAATGGGATTTCATTAATTCTCCTCAGCTGTTCTCATTACTTTGTTTCAGAGGAAATAAAATAAAATCATTTCCTTGACTCAAAATTCAAAACTCCGTTTTGATAATTCCACCCCAGTAGTCCATGTAACTAGGGCTGTCAATGGATGCTAACGTAACGGATAATGGCTCTTCCACTGCCGTTGCCATTAAAAGTTAGCGGATATCCATTATCCGTTAATTTCCGCCGGAAATAAGAAATGCAATCCATTGCCGTTACCATTACTTAACGGGATATCGGATAATTTTCCATTGCCGTCCGTTAACAAAATTTAGTGCAACGTATTTCCTAGTTAGCAACGAATATAGACGTTGTGAAGGGTGCAACGTCTATATCCGTCCTGCTTTTCTATTTTTTATTCTTCTTTTCAATATTTAGTGCAACGTATTTCCTATTTCGCAACGGATATAGACGTTGTGAAGGGTGCAACGTCTATATCCGTTGCACATCCTCAAAATCAAAGCGTTGCTAAAACCAAAATTTGGTGTAATGTTGTATGCTATCGGATAACGGAACTAAGCCTAACGGAAATGCTAGTTCCACTGCCGTTATCCATTAAGGAAATTATCCGTTAACTTATCGGTATCGGATATCCATTGCCGTTATGTCGGACGGCAGCGGTAACGGCAACTGGATTATCGGTATCGTATTTCGGATTATCGGTTTCCATTGACAGCCCTACATGTAACCTCTTACTTCTCACTACCTTGAAGATCAACCAAAACCTTTAGGGGCTGTTTGGTATGGTTTTTAAAACTAGTTTTTAAAAGTTTCAAAAAATATATTTGTTTTCATTTTTTAAAAATCGTTTAGTAGGATAAAAATTGATTTTGAAAACCGAAGATAATCAACTAAATAAGATGAAATGTAAAGACTCGTGTAAGAGCTCTTTTTGGTAAAGTTGTTAAAGATATGGGTAGGGTTTATGGGTTTTAAAGACAAAGCGCTTTTTGGTTGCCTACAAGCAGCGCATGCACATGATTTTCTTCTTGCTATCCCGATTGAGGGCCTTGGACAGAAGATGTCCCCCTTGGAGTCACTACAAAAATGAGGAGTTGTTAAGACGGCTCAAATTTTGGGGCCGTCAAAAATAGTGTATATTCCCGACGGTTGGTCAATAACCCTCGAAAATACTAAATATTAGTCAACATTGGTTACGATTGTGATGGATTGGAAAGAACCGCAATCTCTTTATTTGCGACGGTTGATCATAATCCGTCGAAAATGTATCCATCCATGGCGGCATCAATAAATCCGTCGGTATTGTGAAAATTTCGCGGCTAAATAATTCAGTTCCCTCTTTAATTTTGGTGAAAGTTAAATCTCCCTCAAATTTTTCGAGAGGAAAAATTAAAAAATTATTATTTTTTTCGTTATCTTCTAGATAAACAGTTTATCTCTTATCTTTCATTTTTTCTTAGTTTTCAGAGAGAGAGGAGCTCAGCTTGTTCTTGTCCCCGTCTTTCTCACCGTAAAACCACAGCTCTCATCAGATCCCGTCCATCTTTGCTCACAACGGTATATAGAGGTTTGCTTTGATTTCTCTTCTTGTTAGTGGGTTATTTTTCTATACAGTATTCATAGATCGAATCGATCGATCTTGTTGAAGTTGCTTAAGAGTTTTTTTCTTTCTTTTTTTGCAAGATCTAAGTTGGTAACTGCGTATAAGTTACCTGCAAGCAACTAATCAAGGTGAAATTTCCCCTCTTTAGATTTTGATTTGTTTTTAATTTTCTTTGGGTTTATGTGTTAAATTGTACTAGATACATGTTCATTGCTAGTTAGAACAAAATCAATTTTCTTTAGTTTATATCTAGATTCATAGTTGAAAAAGAAATTTGATTAGATTTTTTGAAATTTTGGGAGTTTTACTGAATAAGATGGGTTTTTAAAATTTGGGGATTTTATATTTCAAACCCCAAGTTTTAATCTTTCATGAAGTTTTGAAAGAAGATTAGAAGCTAACGATAAAGGGTCTCATTGATTCAGAATCACAAGTTTGAATTTCAATATTTATTATTTGATTTGATTTGATTTGGAATTTTATTAACTTATATTTGATTTTCAAGTTTGATATCGCCAGTAAGAACTAAAAATTTGAATCAAAGTGGATATGTTCGATTTTCAATTTTTGCAAGTTCAATTTGATTATAAAGTAATAATGAGGTTCCATTTGATCTGTAAAAAGGGTTTTATATGAAATTATGGTTAGACAAGTTTGGATAGGAATTTTTGGTGAATTTGGTATATGATTATATGACAATAGGAACAAACTTATCAGATTTGAAATGATGAAACTGTCTGTATGCATATCCAAGTTAATGTTTTCATTGTTCTCTTGGTTTGAAAGTATCTCAGTTTTCAAAGAAATGGATAAGAGTTGGGTTCATCATGACCGGTTGAGTAAGGAGTTTGATGTTGGTTTGAGGTTGTTCTTAGACCATGCTTTTGAAAATGGGTTTTTTACTGAAAGTAATAAAATGAAATGTCCATGCAAGGAGTGCACCAATATTTATTACAAGACCAAAGATGAGATATATGATGATGTGGTAAGTTGTGGTATGACAAAGAGCTACACAGTATGGTATCATCACGGTGAAAGTTTTCGCTCAACGTTTCCTTCTACTTCTAATGTCGGGAGAAAATGCAAATCTTTGAGGTTGGTGATAATGAAAGTGAAGGACTTGGAGATGATATTACAGGAATGATTCGAGATGCATATGGAGTACCTATGTGTGAAGATGATGATATGGGAGATATAAACGTGGGAGCGAGTAGCATACCAAGTGGTAATTCAGCAGCACAGTTCTATAAGTTGTTAGAAGATTCAAAGAAGCCATTGTATCCTGGCTGCGACAAAATGTCAATGATGTCTTTTCTTGTCAGATTTTGGAACTACAAGTGTGTTGGTGGGATGACCGATAAGTCATTCAAAGAGATGCTCCAACTTATGAGAGATTCATTTCCAGAGGGGTGCACTTTGCCTGAAAACTTCACACAATGCAAGAAGGTACTTTCGGAGTTGGGATTGTGTTATAACAAAATTGATGCGTGTCCCAATGATTGTATGTTGTATTATAAAGAGACTGCTGATCTTAAGTCATGTACCGTTTGTAAAGCTTCTCGTTACAAAGATGGAAAAACGAAAACGCCTGCCAAGATTCTTCGTCACTTCCCTTTGAAGCCACGGCTACAACGGTTATACATGTGTTCAAAGACTGCTGCAAATATGAGATGGCATCATGAAGTGCGTACGAGAGATGGGGTATTGAGACATCCAGCTGATTCTGATGCTTGGAATAAGTTCGATGAGATGAATCCAACTTTTGCAGCTGATTCAAGGAATATAAGATTAGGTTTATCAAATCCAGCGGATTCAGTCCATACAGTTCAATGAGAAATCCACATAGCACATGGCCTGTGGTTCTTTTACCGTATAACTTACCGCCATGGTTATGCATGAAACAGCCTAACATGATACTGTCTCTGCTTATACCTGGCCCGCACAGCCCAGGTAATTACATTTTACGTTCATTCTTTTTTGTTTTTGAGTCGCTATTTTTTTTTGAAAGCTTTATCACTGGATTTTATTTCTCAAGTGATAGAATAAGTCAAGGTTTTATTCCCTATATTACTATTAAAGTTGACGACTTTTTGACTTGATTAACTTAGCTTTGCTTATGAACTATCCATGGAGTTATGTTTTTTTACATAGTCCTGCTTACTGTAATTGACTGTTGATTATAAGCATGTGATGGCCATGAATACTAATGCTCTCGATGCTTAAACCTTTTACTTTCAGACAAGCTATTTTTGTCTAGCACTGCGACAAATACTTTTTTTCTATAGAATTTAGTGTTCACACTTAGTATGTGGTCCCCTGCATCAGTTAGTAGATATGTTAATTAACTTGGTTTTGTATGTGATCAAAGTGAAATCTAGTCATTTGTAATTGCCATCTCCCTGTATAGTGCTCCAGCATGTTTTTGCATGTATTAGCAAGCTTTTGTTTCTTTGCATTGCAGTATTTGTGGTATGTTGTGCCATTTTTCGATTTCTTATAAATTTACAAACTCCAAGGATTAATATTTCTTATCACAGGTAACGATATTGACGTGTACTTGAGACCGTTGATAGATGAGCTTAAGGAGTTATGGGAGGAAGGCGTAGACACATTTGATTCCTCAAGAAATGAAATGTTCAATTTGCGTGGGGTTATTATGGACCATAAGTGATTATCCTGGACTTGCAATGCTCTCGATGGAGTAATAAAGGTAAATTGGCATGTTCAACATGTCTTGAAGATACTCGGCACCAATGGTTGAAGAATGGAAGAAAAACTATCTACATGGGCCACCGTCGCTTCTTGCCTATGAATCATAGGTTTCGCACATCACTTAAGAAGGATTTTGATGGAAATGTGGATCGTAGTCCACCTCCAAACCCATTGTTAGGGACAGATATCTTGCAAAAGTTGAAAGACATTCCACATATATTTGGAAAGCAGTTTGAGCCGAATTTGAATGGCGATCGTCCACGCAAGAGAAGAGCACGGGGATCAAATGCAACTGTAAGTAACATGCCGAGCAATTGGAAAAAATTGAGTATATTTTATGAACTGCCATATTGGGAAAATAATATACTCAAACACAACATAGACGTCATGCACACTGAGAAAAATGTTTGTGATAGTGTTCTGGGTACGGTAATGGATATTGATGGAAAGACTAAAGATGGTATTAAAGCAAGATTTGATCTTCAACTCCTGAAGATCAGACCGGAACTTCACCCTCGTCCCTTGGAAAATGGGAAGTATTTCTTACCTTTAGCATGCTACTCCATGGATAATGCAAGAAAGACGATGTTTCTTAATGTGCTGAAGAATTTGAAGACTCCTGATGGTTATTCATCACACATTGCAAGATGTGTAAATGTACAACAGCGTAAAATCTTTGGACTAAAAAGCCATGATTCACATGTCCTTATGCAGCAGTTGTTACCTTTGGCATTCCGGAAGACGCTGCCATCTAAAGTTAGTTATGTACTAATGGAGTTAAGTTCTTTTTTCCATGAATTGTGCTCCAAAGTCTCTCGCCCCGAAGATTTTGAACAGCTGGAGAAGCGCATAGTAGTCATTATTTGTGAGTTGGAGCGAATATTTCCACCTGCCTTTTTCGATATTATGGTTCATTTGCCTATCCATTTGGCAACAGAGGCGCGTTTAGGTGGACTCATGCGGATCGATGGATGTACCCAATTGAAAGGTATGTGTTTTAAACTTTTGTTCGCTTAATTTTTACCATTAATTAATGTATTTAAATGTGATACCAATATTGACCTGGAGTCAAACTTTGTTCTTGAAAGGTATCTATACACTCTCAAGAAATATGTGCGGAATAAAGCTCATCCAGAAGGATCTATTGCTGAAGGCTATTTAGCTGATGAATGTGTTACATTTTTGTCGAGGTACCTCAAAGATGTCGAGTCACGAACTAACAGACCGCTCAGATACGTTGATGATACTCCCATTGGGAGTCCTAAACGGTTTCCTTTAGCTTCCTTACAAAGAAAGTTGTTGCATGACTATATATTGTCTAATGATGATGATGTAGCTCCTTACATAACGTAAGAAATACTTTTCTCACACAATTTATTAATCGAGTTACTAATATGTCTTTCACTAGCACTAATTTGATGAATTTGACTAAATTTTTTTTAGGCAACACATAACTACTCTGGCAATGTTGCACCCAAGGTTAAGTGATCTTGAACACCTGCGAAAGCACAAACTGGAGTTTGCTGATTGGTTTAAAAATCATATTAAGTTGCTTGCTCGAGCTAAAGTGACATTTGCTGAAGGACTAGATTTGCTTGCTGAAGGCCCCTTTTCAATCTGAGACGATTCACCTTTATACAACAAGAGGTTATAACTTCAAAACTATCAGTAAGGAATATGGAGCAAAGACACAGAACAGCGGTGTTGCATTGGAGTCAACGGCGCCTTCCTTCAGAAACGGGGCGCAACAGAACACAGACAATGATGCTGAACGCACATACTATGGGTTACTTACAGACATAATTGAACTGACATATAGACAAGGTCGTACGTATGTACTTTTCGAGTGTGATTGGGCAAATGTTGTTAATACTTCGGGAAGAGCAGTGACTTATGGTATGAAGGTTGATAGCCTAGGGTTCACTCTTGTTAATTTTAATCATCTTTTGGGGACACAAAAAGAGGATCCTTACGTGTTGGCCTCTCAAGTTAGACAAGTTTTTTATGCTCAAGACCCAGTAGAATCGGAATGGAATGTTGTGGTAAAGAATAAACCTAGGGATGTTTTTGACATGGGTGATGGTAATCCAGATCAACTACTGGATAATGATCCATTTGGAAAGGAAGGAAACAATGAAGATGATAATATTGGCTTCGTTGTAGATGAGGGGACTGGGGGGTGATTGTTGATGCTCCTACGAGAAAGGGAAAAATACAAGTACGGGAAGATAGACAAATATGTTTTAACGATGATAATGTCGAAGAAGAAGAAGATGCCGATGATGATGATGATGAAGAAGAAGAAGAAGATGATGATAACGGCAATAATGAATTAGTAGAGTTAGAAGAAGAGGAATACATATATGGGGATATATATGATGAAAATGATCCACATGATATTGATATTGATAGTGGATCAGATAATGAATGTTAATTAGTGCATCAGTTGAACCAAGAATATTTAGTTTGATAAGCTTTGATGTGACTTTGCAAGTAGCTAGTCATTTTATTCAGAAAGTAACTTCTCTATTACATTGTTAGTTAACTTATAAGTAACTTCCTTATATTTGTGTGCTGACTTCAAATTTATTTCCTTTTTTGTAGGATGGGTCGAGGTAAAGCAAAATTGAATTTTATGAGGGAGATCCTACCAAATCAGAGGTTACCAGTCCAAATGGGTCCAGTAGAATTTGGTATCATAACACCAATGGGGAAGAATGGTAAGTTCATGTGCAAATATGTTACCCATCTATCACAAGACGGCAACAGACTACCATTGACAGTACATGATTGGAAATACATGTCATCCGAGTTTATTGAGAATTGCATACTTGAAGTGAAGGTATAAAATCATATGCATAGTATTTCAAAAAAATATCCATATTGCATTGATTCTCTGGAAATCAATAATATTTTAATCTTTCCTTCTTGTACTATCAGCAAATATTTGACGTACCAGACGAGTTGAATGATTGGATCAAACTCAAGTTGAATGAAAGGTGGAGAAATTACAAACATGCTCTTAAGGTGGATGCGTATAAGAAGTGGTCAACTCTGGAACAACGTCTTGCTAATCCACCAAAAAATGTTGTTGAGAGCCAGTGGAGGGTATTAGTTGATGTTTGGGAAAATGATGCCAAGAAAAAAGTAAGTGACACTAATTTCTTTGAGTGATAAGCCTAGAATAAGCATTCCTAACACAGATCTTTCTATTCTTCTAGGAAATAAGTGACAAAAATAAGGAAAACAGATCAAAACAAAATAATCTACATACCACAGGCTCCAGACCACATGCAAACTATGCAGTAGAGGTAAAATTTTATGTTCAGTTAAGACGGTAAAGATAGTAAGAGTATTCACTGTAATGTATATATGGATTTACATATATAACCAGATGCTTAAATATTTATTTGTAGTTGGCAAAGGAACTAGGAAGACCTCCTAAACGTTGTGAGCTCTATGTTGTTACCCATACAAGGAAAAGGAAAACAGAAGATCCGAACGAAGTATTGATGGACCCCAAAGTAGCTGAAGAAATTGTATAGTATTATCACATTTCAACTTTGAATTATTTTTCATTATTATTAAGGTTACTTAAGAATTGAAATTTAAGTTAATTTGAAAATTGACATGTTTCTAGAAGGAAATGAAGGAAGTGGAGTACCAAGCAAGCCAACCAGGTTCTCATATTTTGCTACAAGGAAGAAATGATTCATTTGCACACATCAAGGGACGAGATAAAGGGGGTCGGGTTCGTTGTCTTGGCAATGTCAGAAACCAAAGCAATACATCAGTGAGGAATCATCAACTAAAGCTACCAATGAACCAAATGTTGAAATTGAGAACCTTAGACAACAACTGGAGATTACTATTGGGGATCTTCAAGCTGCAATGAAGCGTATATCTGAATTGGAGACAGAACTTGATACACGTGATGAAATCGGAACTCCCAATGGACCACTTCAAGAAGCCTTAAAGAAGATAGCAGAACTGCAGGAAGAAGTTGAAAGCCTCAAAATGGTCGAGGTAACTAATTTAGCTTGCAATTGGTAATTTTTTAGGTTTTTTCTTCATTTATTCTTGACTAAAACCTTGAGCCTGGCATGACATCTTTATGTGACACTAAAAAAGGAATGTAATCTCTTTACACAATGGAACTTGGCTAATTTCCTTAAGATTTCAGTTGTAAATTTAACTAGGTGTTATTTGTTCAACAACTTTCGCCAAATCCATATTAAGCAATTTTTCTCTGATGGTCAAAATGATTATTATTTTATAGGACTTTCGCATTGGCGATATGCTGCGAAGCTAATTTGGAGAGCAAGAATCGATGTATAGCAGGGGTGGTGCATACAAGGGTAACTATCTACATCAACCTACAGGGGGATTATATCAAACAAGTCGAAACAACATAGGATAGATGTTTGTATTTTTTAATACAAGTGAATGTGGCATTTCTTTTTGGGGTTTCCTGCTTGCAGGTGTATTTTGATTTTATCCCAATCCTTCACAACCATTTTGGATGTGTTCTTTTTTCGGGTTTAGTTAATAGCTTTACTTTCAATGACAAGATGATGATATACTCTTCTGTCCAGAATTTCAATGTTCTGAGCCTTTTGACAGAACTGATAACGTATGCAAGTCTTTTTTATTTGTCAATGTTAGCAACCTGTTTGTTAAAATGAATGCCTGTTTGTTTGTGAATATCTTCTGTGAGGCATGATTTTTTATTGTAACAGGTTGTGACAGGAAATAAGGGAAGGCATTCTGCATACCAAATTTTCATCTTTTTTTTAATTTTATTTTAAATACTAGCGACGGTTTCAAAACCCTTGAAAATAGAAAAACGGTTGGTTGTTAGCAGTTAACCGTCGACGGAATCAAAAAGATGTCAGCTGGGATGATTTATTTCTGGCGGAAAAAAACCTGTCAATTATAGGATGATCTATTTCTGGCGGTTGACAAACCGTCAGTATAGAATAAATCCGCCAAAAAAACAGTTGTGACGCCTCTATACATGACGGTTAGTCCTCCCTCACAAATGTATATTTTTGACGGCTATTGGGATATTTCTGGCGGCCAGTTTCTACTTCTGACGGTTAGCAAACCGTAGCTAGAACTCCTCATTTTTGTAGT
>JAJJWX010002125.1:0-29519 GCA_023529315.1 Papaver bracteatum | reverse complement strand
ACCAAACTTTAGGTAAAAAAAAAACCTAAATACTGCGCGAAAAAACATGGTTCTAAAAACCCAGTTACTTATCACATTTTCCAGCTGAATCCCATGCTTTAGAGTTCTTGGACCGATAGCGCACTTTATTGGAATATATGGCACGTATATTGGAGTGATCGTGCAGTGAGCGTCTGTGCGCGTGAAGAATAAATCAAATATCTAGAAGATATGTGTAATTTTTTAATTTCCTAGATAAGTATATTCTGATATTAATTAGGAATATATTTTTCGTCTTCTCAACTCTATAAATAGAGTACATATGTAACTGTAAAACTATCTCAGAATGTTCTGACGATCATCAATATAATTCACCCTTATAGGTTTCTCCGTGGATGTAGGTCAAGATGACCAAACCACGTAATATCGTTGTCTCCATTATCATTTTGGTATGTAGTTCAATTTCTTTATGTTTTCTTTATTTTATCATTGATTAATAATTTTATTGTTTGTTAAATCAATGATATCCATGTTAGTTTTGATCTACATATCCAAATCTAACACACTTGAACTTTAATTTGTTTTATCACTTTAACATTTAGCAGAAAAAAAAATTTGTGGCATGTGTCAACACGTGATTGAGTTAACGATGGCGTGCCCTGATCCTTGGTGATATTTGGAATCTTGGATCCATTAATGATGGGAGCACACCCTACCGATGCAAATATAAATTAATCATGTAAATAATTACACAACCCCAGTTTCTTCATTGATTGCACCTGTACGTGTTCATTTAATTCATCTTTTTTGAAAACTTTTGAGCATTCCGATGCAGGCAATTGTCAACCCGATCCACCCAAGAGTCGACTCTTATGTGGTCCATCGGGGTTTTATCTTGATATGGATACCTATTAACTTAGTTAAAAATGGCGACATTATAAGAAAGCAGTGCCTAAATGCAACCCACGTTATGACTAAATGCAACCTTCTAAAATAAAATCAACCTCTTTGAAGTGGGTAAACAAAAGTCCGTCATCTTCATTGAAAAACCAATACACGTGAGCCAAAAATCAGTTCCAAGAACCAGTCATGAAATTTCTTCATCATATAATAATTAGAGACAACATCCTTAATTGTTTTTAGTATTGAGTGAACAATTACAACAATCTTTTTAAATCATACATCAAGATAGAAAAAAAAAACATAAACTAGGTCAGTAGCTAGAAGTTGATGGGTAGGAAGCATAAAACTCATTGAATATAAATCTCCAAATCAATATTTTGATTGGACAAAATGATTGTTGATCCTGCTCAAGCTCAACCAAGAACAAACTTGGAGAGAAGAAAAGCCATGTAGTGTTTTATGTATTTGGTGACAAAAAATTTCGATTCCATTTCCTATGGTAATCTCTTCCATAAGTGAATCGCTGGAGAAAACATCTTATCTTAATTTTAAGAACATCTTCTCTTTCAACTGATCTGCCGAACTTTTTCTCCCTTGTGTTTATTTTGGCTCAGATTAACGAAGGGGATAGGTAGGTTATGTTTACTCACATCAATAAGGTCCACAGCATTTTGAAAGGGTTGTATTTAATTTTATGTGGGTTGCATTTAGTCACTGCCTATAAGAATTACTATAAGGAAATCTAAATATTTATGTGGTCCATCGGGGTTTTATCTTGATACGGCGGCTACCTATTAACTTTGTTAAAAATGGCGACATTATAAGAAATTCCGTAAGGAAATCTAAATATGTGTAAACTGTGCACCCTACTGTAATTCCACATCATTCTCTTTAAGTTTCAATCTTTCAAGTTTTTGCTAGGCCGCAATTCTCGGAATTTCTTTTCAAGGCGATTTTTTTTTCCAATTTCAAATTCAGTCTCTCAATCAGATCAATTTGATTGATTCAGTTTGACAGTGTGCTAACTGAAGTTCTCCGCTGTCTAAGGACGGATCTTCGATCCTTCCCCTTAGGGTCGGGATTTATGTGTTAGTGGAGTTTGAATAATCGCCTCTTTGATTTTGTTTTGTTTTCAAAAAAAATTAGGGTTTATGATTTATTTTTTCTTTCCATATGATTACGGTGAGAACTAAGGCTACAACACTTAGAATGTTAATGCATAAGAAATATACAGAAGACACAGGAAGATATGTTGGCTCAAAGGATCCGGAGAAAAAACTGTTTCAACTGGAAAGAAAGACTTTCTCGATAGAAGTTGAATACTATGGAAAGACCAGAATTGTGAAGATCACGGAAAGAAGAAGGAAAGGATACCAGGCTTGGCTAGCACTCCATCCACAAATGATCGAGTGGCTGAAGAAGATAGTTGACAGCATATTGGAAGAAGACACAGAGAAGGATAAATGAAAGGAGAGGGTGGGAGATGACGTTATTTGTGATGTTTTATGAATTAAATGTAAATTTTATTTTTAATAATTTTTAAATTTTATTAGAGCTAAAAATAGTTATTTAATATATTAAAATTAATTTATGTAAGCAAAAGCTTACTAGGATAGCTTGACATTGTCATGGTGAATGTTTAAAACTTGGCATTCACCTTGACAATGTCTAACAAAAATTAAGCCATATGTGGACTTAACCATTTATCTTCACATACATTCCATTAGAGAAGCTCTAATAATAATAAGGCGTGGGAGCGCAGATTGTTACACGACTCCTATCCAACCGTGTATAAATACTCTTTGAGTTTTTCTTAATAAAGGCCCTCTGAGGTGCTGTTTCATAATGTTATTAAAAGAAACTTTGTTTATTTATTTTCGGTAATAGTTATTCTCTTGATATCACGGCATTTAACATATATAGGATATATATACTTCATATAAAGATTTTGATATCACGGCATTTAACATATATAGGATATCTCCCCTCTTTTAAAAGGCTAAGTCATATGGGTTCCCACATTGCACGGTGAGCGTAACGCCCACCTCAAATTAAATTATATAAAAGCTTTCAACTACAAAAATTCTGGAGAAGACAAGTGTCGTAACGTTATTGGTCGATTTTTTTTTTAAACACCCCCTTAGTAGAGAATATTATTTGTTCAAGCCCCCTGATTTTAACGGCCTAATACTAAAGCCGTTAGTAGAAACATGGGTGTATAAGACTTATGTGTTGATTTATACCTAATTAAAAAATTACAACGGGTTTACACCAAATACTTAACTGGAAGTTAAGTAACACCGTCAAGTTGAAGAATGCTCCTATTAAGTAACAACCCGGGTGAAAATATTGCCATTTCATCGTTGGACACAACTGGGGTGCAAATATTGCCTGGGCACTTTGTTCGTACCGTCCTGATCGAGTAATGGCTTTTCCATGATCCATTTCCAGGTTAATTTACTAATGATTGTTCTCCCATTTTTCTTTGCTGAATTTTTTTTTTGCGGTTCATGCTCTTAACAGAGTTTTCTGTATGAATTCCCAGAATTTGTTTTGCAGGAACATGGAGTAATGGAAGCTGACTTTGCTACTGTTCTAAAAACCTAAATGTACCAAACTTTAGGTAATAAAAAAAACCTAAATACTGCACGAAAAAACATGGCTCTAAAAACCTAAATACTGCAGAAAAAAACATGGTTCTTCCACATCAAATACCAGACTTGAATAAGCAAGTGACTAGGCTTGCTAGGAAGCTCAGGCTTTCAATTCTGCAACATAAAACCTTTTCAATCTTTTATTTTAGCCAACTTAAATAACTTCGAACAAATTTGAGATCGAAGAAGTTTTTTCTAGTTAAACAACAGATCTCAGAAGAACTTCTGAAAACTGATATATAAAGAAGAAGACGGGTTATGGGCCCAGTTTTTGGCCCGTCACTGATATACAAAATGACCCGATCGAACTACATTTATAAAAAAAAAAAATAACAAAGCAAAAATCACCCGACTTTCAAATTTGTGAATTAACCGAGTCAACCCCTTTATCAAACTTAAATTTTATTCTCTCTCTTCATCTTGAATAGAAATGTTACTTCCTATCAAAATAAATACACCATAGTAGCGTTAGCATTAGCAAGAACAGTTGCATAGTTTTACTTATTTGAAATATTATTAAGAACCTAACAAATGGATAGATAAATTGCAATTGTACTAACACCCAAACAATATAAGTACATTAAAATTAAAAACAGAGGAAGAACCAAAGACAGAAATGGAGATTATATACGTATTAATGCATACCATATAATTCATATAATAGAAATTTACAGAAAAATAAGGCAAGGAAAAAATCATTTGTGGACTGATCTTTTCTTCGTTTTCTTCTTCAGAGAACTAGGTTAAACCTGTCAAAATCTCATATGAATTAGTACTTTCTGGTGGAAATGGTGTTGTTGTTGTGCAATGGATATTGTACTGGTGGCTAATAACCAGAATTTTCATACATGTCATCAACTTCTTAAGAAAACCGAACAAGTGGGGGTCATGCAATTGGTATCATTGCACGTGTCGACAACTAAATGGACCGATACACTAACTTCTACAAGTGATGTTGCCAAATGTAGGTACATGCAAGAAAATCTTAGCTCCACGTGATTATCAATTATTATCGAAACTCATGAGCCTAATTAACCTTGCAAAGCAACTCTCACTTGTAGTGCTCGGTGCACTTGACTACTAGATAAATGAAATATAATATATTACTTGGGAATATCTTGGAGGTGCACGACTGGGAGGTGAAGCGAAGCCTCATTGTACATAATCAAAAATATGGTTAAAAGAGAAAGCGAACGGGGCGAGGCGAAGCCGAGCTATACCTAAAAAAATCCTAAATATGTATTGGGACAGGGCAATGCAAAGCCGAGCTATAAAAAATTAAAAATCCTACGCATGCATTGCGATGGGACAACGAGAAGTCGAGCCACACCAAATTAAAAATTCTAAACGACGGGGCGAGACGATGATCTAAAACTTGATGTCTACCATGCCAAATCAAAAATGTATCGCGACAGAGTGGGACAAAGTCGTGCAAAACCAAATCAAAAATATGGTTAGCGTGATATTCATTTGTTCTTCTCAAATCGGGGCGAGTCGAAGCTACGTCACACCAAACCAAGAATATGGTTAGTGTGATATTCATCTATTTACTACAAATCAAATCGGGACCGGGTGAGTCGAAGCCGAGCTTTACTAGATCAAAAACATGGTTACAAGAAAAAAAAGCCCAATACGTAATAGACACGGACCAAATGATGATGGATGGTTTGGGGTCTTCCTGGTGCGTAGCACGGGCACAAAATCTAGTACATATAGTTCATATAAAGTTATTATATAGAGAAAGACGAAAATAAACTTTGAAAGGTAAGAACGAAAAGAAAGCAATTCAAAATATGCATAGGGTTTTTCCTTTTATATTTTGGCTCAAAAAAGATAAGTATAACTTATGTTTTCCATATATAGTAATATACCCATCTAGGTTAATTTATATTCACGGAATTTAACTAATATTGTTCCATATTTACAAACTGGCTCAAAAATATTGTTCCATATTTACACATGTAAAGAAAGAAAAAAAAATTGTTGAAAGAAATATTCGTGTAATATAATAATAAACAATGAAGTTTACCATCTTAATTTTGAAGAGGTTAACTGTATATATATTGGTCATATGAAAAGAAATAGCTCTACATCCATCAATCCTAAAACTGGTTCTAGTTTAGTATAATGGTTGCCGCATCATCATCTTCTCATTCCCTTTTCACTTTTTTTCTGGTTTTAGTTTTCTTTGTTGGCTCTATTCAAATCTCGAGTGCAGGTAATGGGAGGGTTGTAGTTAATGATATTTGTTCTTTAACCAAAAATTTTAATTTCTGTACTTCAACGGTGAACTCAATGTCTGGAGTTGGTTCGCATGATCTCAAGTGGGTTGGCATTAATATGATGAACAAGATTGGGTATCAAGCCACCGATAATGTCAACTTCATCCCATCGATAAGTGCTACCCCAGCACAGAAGCCCCATCTATCTTATTGTCGAGGACGTTATATTCTAGTTCTGGGTAATATCTTAGACGATGGACCGACTTGCTTAGCAAACGATGATTTTAATGGACTCAAGAGACTTGCAACAACTGCCGCAAGTGATACTGGTAAGTGTGAGAGTTCTTTCCTGTCGTCACCATCTGCTCCATCTCCTTTGACCCAGAGGAACCAAGTTTTGTTTGATTTGATTGATATCCTTCGCGCTACTGCTACTGTATTAGCACGTTGATTTTTGGATTCCCTTTAAGGAAAGACTATTTATTGTTAGGGTTTATTAATAATAACTTCGTAATGGAATATCATTATTTATTTTAAATTTGTATTATTGTTTATCGATCCTTTTGGTTACGTTCTTACATTGAAGTTTTAGATCTCCAATAGTAGGTCAAAAAATTCTACCGTAGACCCTAGTTAGCAATTCTCCGAACTATTTGCGTATAATTCGCTAATGGTTTCGAATCGGTATTTTTCTGAGCGAGCCGAGTCATGCGCGACCTTTACGCATTCCGAACTATTCGTACCTGATAATTCGGGTACAAGTCATTAGTTTAAGGGGGACAAGAAATGACGTGTTCATGTTTACATTTACACTCCCACTCCTCACATGAGGCATGCAGACTTTGTCTGGCTTTGTTTTGTGTTTTCTTCACAAATCAAACACCCGACCACAAAATAAATCGAACACACGACCATTGGTGGATTCAGATTGAGTGAACAGACCACTGATCCGCGGCTTGTTTGACTATTACTTGGTACAAATTTTACAATTATTCAATTTTAGGGATGATATCATGGTACCGACCTTAAAATTCATTCATACTATATGTTTTTATAAGTTAAAACATGCCGAATTTTGGGTGCCGAACCTGCATCTATAAATCGAATTATAAACGTACGTATGTCATTTCAAATTATCGCCGAAGCATGAACCATTGACCGAATAGTGGACCGAATCTTCATTCCGCCAAAACGAATAATACTCATACGTTTTCCGTCCCGAGCATTTTCCGTACCCCGACTTGCTAAGTAGGCCGTGGAGACCTCCATTTGTTGGAGTTTTTAAACATAGGCCTAAATAAGACACTTTTCCTAAAACTCATCTTCAATAGTCTAGATTTAAATACGCTTAAAAATTTATTCTTTAGCATAATTTTTTTATTAAATATTGATTTTTTTGATTAAAATTGATGAAAATTTTTTAGTGGTTGGGAAACCCAGAGGGACAAACCTGAACTAAAGAAAAGAGTACAATATTAAGCAAACTTAGAACATAGTTGGACTCGAATATGTTGCCTCATTAAAACCTTGACAAGGAAAACCCAGTAGGATAAAACCTTGACGAAGGAAAAAGAGTACAACGTGATAGATGCAAGTAAAGGTGCTCATTTGCAAATGATCACTTTGCTTCGTTGAAGTTGACTAGTTGCTTCACAACTCCTAAGGAAGAAAATCCTTATAAGACAGACAATAGTCTTAGCTAGGAAATTACATTCCCGGTGTTTGTTGTTGTCTCATTAAAAACCTTGCCGAGTAACAAAACCCTTTGGGAAAAAGTAACCTCGGTGAAGGAAAATAGTTCGACACACCATTAGATGCTCCCCCTGATGTCAGACAATTTTCATTAGTCTAATGCAGTCAAAAGGAGTTTACCACGCTGTACCTTGGTGACTTGAAAGCTTATAAGACCATGTTGTTGATTCTGGAAGTTACGTTGCTTAACAGACTATCACGTTTCAGTTCTTTGATTCAGATATTTTTAGTAATATCAACGCGATCTCTATGTCTTCAACGTTTAACAGACTTGATGTTTTAGTGTTGTCTCGTTAAAAACCTTGTCGAGAGACAAAACCCTTTGGGAAAAACTATTCTCGATCGAAGGGAAAAAGAGTACAACACAACTTCAATTTCGAAGTAAAATATGTCGACATCATATCCTTAGATCCTCCCCGGCCATGATGTCGGCATCTTCCCATGATTACTTTCAGAGTTATTCCAGAAAGTTCCTTTAGTCATGTATTTTTCGAAACTGAATATTGGTAATGACTTAGAAAATAATCTACCCTATCTCCCTCTGATTACTTTCGTTGGAGAAGAGATTATTATTCCTTCATAATCAACAACTTTTGGATTGCACTTTCATTAGCATTCTTTTTAATGTCTTTGCAGGGATAAAACAAATTTATGTCAATGGTTACTTTTAAGTACATGATTACATTCACTATACCATTCCAATGACATTGCGTTGGCGCTGAGCTATATCAAGCTAGATAACAAGTTCCTTGAGGATGCAAAATTTTATCGAGTACATTATTATACTAAGTACAACAATCCGTCTATTGTATTTAGATATGGGAATTTCATCTCCCAACACATCTTCGTCATCTTCCTTTATACGAAATGGTCACTTACTTACATTTGAACCTCGACTAATCATGGGAGTGCTATCAGGATGCATGTCTTTGTTAAATTGTCTAATAACTTTAGACAAATGCAAACTGGTAGAATAATATACCACAAGCTCAGTATTCGATTGAGCTTTCCCTAGATTTTTCATCTCAAATTCGGATTTTAAATAGCTTTTAGGGTCTCTTATTACATCAAGAGTACACATCATGTCTGTAACATCAACATAAATAGCTACATTTCCAAATCAGGAACTTTCTTATGAACACGCAAGTAATAATAACTTACTTTCCTATCCGTTCTAAATCAAATAGCCACTTAGACGGGTATACCACTTCCGCACGATTGCTTCAATCTATAAGTGAACGTTCTATGTAATTGTAAACGCACTCTGTGGTTTAGAGTTACTTGATTTGGGAAACAAAAGTCTATCAAGCACTTTTGTAAATATCTTCTATCTCTTGATTCTTTCAGAGATATGTAACATACATATGCTGCATTTCAAGTTCTTTTGAAAATTACCAAGATGACTAAGTAGCGGAACTAGATAATGTTCATTACAAAAGAAAAATTCCAGGGTTTTGTGAGAAACCTCGCGCCACAAGGCGAGTCTTTGTACTTTAAGACTACTTTATTCTCATTATGCTTTATGACAAATTAATTATGTATGTCCAATAGGATTTACACTTGGTTGGTTAGCACCACCACACCAAATACCCATATATTTGCCAAAGAACTAAGTTCTACCTGGATTGTGTAGGTCAAATATGCTATTTATTTGAAATTAATCAAAATAAAGCATGGTTCGATCTCATTGTGCTCTACTTCTGGAGCAACTAATTATGGATTATATCATCACTGTGCACGCATGATCCTTTCATTGACTCATGTGCATTCTCATAATCTGTTAGGATTTCATTATTCTCTAGAATCATTTAAAACTTCGGAGCGTACTCCCATTTGATTCATGGACATATTCAGAGACAATATTATGGGATGATTTCTGACGATATAAATAAGTTGTTCCTTACTCACCTACTTCCTTTCTAGGTGAGGATTGATCGAATGAAATGGTATCTCCAACTTCCTTTATGGATCCACGGCCTCAACCACACTCCCACTGAGTGTAGTTGCAACACCTTAGTCTATGGTGTACCCCATACTGAGGATTTCTAACCTTGCAGGAATATTTGTAGCTGGTATGTGTGATCTTGTCACTTTAGCGACATCAGTGTACATTCTGAAAATCGATTATTCTTTATCACTTCACATTTACATTTGTGGAGTACAAGAATCAACATGAGACATAGTGGGAACACACCACGACAATTCCTGTCGTTCCCTTAGAAAATACTTTTTCTTATCTCCCCCTAACGATGGGAAGAATGTCTCATTAAAATGACAACCCTCAAATATAGTGGTAGGAGATCTCCTGCCAAAAGTTTTAAAATGCGGATAATTGTTGGGAACTCATTTTCAACATAACTACTTAACAGTTTTGAAGACCCATCATAGTACGATTTGGAGTCGTAATGGCACATATATAGTTTAACCAAAAATGCGTAAAAACACGAATGTCAGGCTTAAATCCAGTTACCAACTAGTACGCAGAAAAGGTTGACTAATATTGGGTTCTAAAAACAAATTAAGTAAGATGCATGTAATATTGCATATCCCCAAAGCAATAAAAGATAGGTTGGTACGCATAACCTATTCCTTAGACACCATCTGTAACCTTTGATGTTAGTCTCTGCGAGACCATTGGGGTATACGATGCTCTATATTGATCCTATTAAACATGCAATATTCATCAAGTCCTTTTGATGTAAATTCTCTAGCATTAACAAGGGTGGTTAGCCTTTGCACTTTGCATTGTGTAATATGTGCTAGGAATTTTCAAACAAAAATTTCTAGGGAACTATAGCTAGTCCGAAATGACAAAACATTCACCAGATCCATCGGTCACTTTAATGGTCCGCATTCTGCATGAATATTTTTCTAAAGTTCACCTTGTTTTCTTTGTAATATGGAATTTTTATCCATTTGCATCTTAGGATGGTCTCGATCCTGTTTTACTAAAGACTTTGTAAAAATGAGTGATATGCTTTCATAATGGGAAGGGGGTTGTGCATCTAGTAATTTAGAAAACACTTATTGAGAGATATGTCGTCACTTTGCATTATGTCAATATTTTTCCCATTTTCGTTCACTCAATTAAAGTGATACTTGTATGAGTTCTTTCAAAACAATCATCATGTCACAACCGAAGTTTGTCTATGGTTATGCCCAAAGCCTGTATGAGTCAGTTTCCAACATTTCATCGTCGGAGTCAATATGGATTCAATAATCCAAATATTATAGTGAATTACATTGCACTAGATTGACTCATTAGTTTCTCTAAAATATGTTTCCTTCCAAATACATTAGAGACTATAAAAGATGCAATCAATTACATTCTCATCATTTTGATGTTCCACATGATATCCATTTGCACGGATTACTTGGGAATTTAACAAGGTGTGATTATCTCTTGGTACATCTAGAGATTTTGCGATGTCTTTGTTCTATCTTGAAAAACAAATTTTGAGAAATGTTGCGCTCGATGATCAAATCCTTGTAGTCACATTATAAGAAAATAGTTCAACAACAAGTTTAAAGTCCTTAAGATAGTGGAAGAAAAACAACTATGAGTTAGACACTTGGGTATTGAGAGTTTTAATAAGTGGTGTGGCCTTATTACATAATAAAAGTGTGATTCAACTCAAGTACTTTAGAGTGAATATATATTACGTGTCACCCAATATGTCTCAAGTGCTTTAGAGAATTTATGTCTCGTGTTTTTATTCCATAAGTGCAGACATTTTGTTCAAATCGATAAGATAGTCAATTGGCCCGAAAAAGTTCTTGTTGCCATTAAAGTTGATGTGAAAATTGGTTGTTACTATGATACACATACACATTAAATTGTATATACTAACACCTACGACCAGGTGCATTTCCAACTCTTTTATTTATGATGGGAGCTAGAATTATATTTTAGCTGATCCCATGTTCAATTGATACCTATACTTTGGTGTCATTACTGATGGGGAAAAAATAAAAAAATAAAAAATTCTCATGATATATATGTCCATTTTCACACGCTTTATATGAGTCGGTACGTCTAACTCTCATTACTTTGGGGTTCTTTCCATTTTCATTTTTGCTATATTTAACTTAATTTGAGAAATTTCTTTATCTCAATAGGCCAAGAGAATCTCACTACACATGTCAACCACTTACTTTAGGTTGAATATATATTACTAAAGATAATTCTCTTGTTGTCATACTTCAACATATACCGGTTCGTTAGTATTATGGATGAAGTAGAGAAATGAAAATTTTATGACGCATATCATCTTTTGTGAGTTCTTCCACAAAAATTGGAATACATGTGATTTTATTTGAAAGTATGTTTCGAAATTATTGACAGATTAATAGTCGAGTAAGTGGATACATTCCACGGAACATTCAAAAATTTTGGGAAAATATCAAGTATCCAATAATTGTTCTCAAGTACTTCTAAGCCCCAAATGAATACATTGGAATTGAGTTGGTACAACCAATTAAACAAAATACGCCATTCAACTATATCCAATATCATATTTAACATAACAAATAGCATTAAGACCAAAATTCTTAATGATTGAGATCAATAAAAATAATTTAAATTGACCGTTTATATGTTGTTGACTTATTTTAAGACAAAAATAAACAAAACTAGGCATGTTCTAAAGAAAATAAATTATCCTAGCAAAAATTCAATGTAAAAACCCACGTTATAGTTACATACCTCAAACTTTGGTTCCCAAGCCGTTATCCAATTGTAGCGCCCACGACTTGGCCAAAGTGGCCATGCGTGCCATTGGCACATGCCAACACGCAACCACTAGACACTTTTATCCCCAACTTGCTAGCCAATATGCAAGGCATTCCGCACATGCCACACATGCTTCACTAGCGACTTTGGCATTACCATTCGCACTGAAAGTGCAACTTACATCCAAGGCATTCTGCACATGCCAAATGATCCACCAAGCGACTTTGGCATTGCCATCTGCGCTCAAAGTATAACTTGCGGTCGAGATATCCCGCACATGCCACAACGCTTCACTAGCAACTTTGGCATTGCCACTTGCACCCATTCTCGAGACATCAACACAAACTGGGGGATGCTTTCTTGGGGTTTTGGTTTGGCGGTCACAGCGTGCAGCATACACTATGCTCGCAATAAAGCAAGGCGTGCAAGGAATGAATACATTCAATTAAATAAGGAAATTATGGTGACAACGTTTTTCACCATAAAGCCAACGGTTTCCACCTCCTTTGTTTTAATTGACACATTAACTCAATTCCTTAATGAGGCCAGGGTACGTTCAATCTCACTTGTATAAATAGGTTTCACCTATTCTGCCAAAACACACAAGTCTTGGTCAGAAAAAATACAATACTATCAGATAGAAACTTTGCGAGCTCTCTCAAAAGATTCCATCACTAGCAAGCTTCTACACTTATGATATAAGTCTAGATACTACCTAGCCATAACTCTCTGGTCGCATCACCTTTCTTCGCTATCCTACACAAATCAACCCTTCTCCTCCACTTTGTGACCGAAGCAAATCTGGAACGGCCATCTTCTTGGTTTAGGCCATAATTGTACAGATTGATATCTCGAATCAAAAGTGCTCACGTGCAGCACATTTGTTTGAGGGTTTAAACCAGTCTCTCCACCATCGAATTTACCAAATTCGGTAGAGGCGATTTTCTCCCATAAACAAAAGGATAGTGTGGCCGGGAAAGAGATACAAACGAAGTTCTATGATATACCTTGCTGAGGTAAAACTTGATATTCTCTTACGTGATGATGCTGCAGTTATCGTCACTGTTCTGAAGGAAGTACTACCACACACAAAGAACCGCGTTGGCTATGTGGTCTCAACTTTAAAATAAACAAGTGGCGTAACAGTTGGCTGGGCACTTTTTTTGAGTGGATACTCCTTGAAGTTTCCATCTTAGATCTTTAGTTTCTCTGCTGTCTCTGTAAATTCTTCTCCTTTCTTGTTGGTGATTGCTTCCAGGTGACATTTGTTGTTGTCTTGATCAGAGTCTTCGTATACATACTTTTTCTTTCTCGTCACTCCCTATTATTGGTTATCCAAGGAAACATAGGAAGAATCAAAAATACGAACCTATACATATACAGAAATCCCAGATAAAAAAAATGTGCGAAACATGATTAAGTGCCAAGTTCCAGTAGATATTTGTTTCTTGCCATTTGCAAATCAGGTACGGTACTGTGGTTTGCAATTTAAAATATTGTGGCAATCTCTACCCTGCATCTTTCTCCTTAATATCAACTTGTCTTCCAAAAAAATCCAAGGTACTAGTACGTAGGAGAATTTGGGCAGTAATTTTCTAAGTATTACGATGCAAGAGAAACAAAATAAATTATCGAAGGAAAAGGCCAAAACTTCATTTAAGATTAGTCTGGATATTAAAATTCTAATCATCTCATGGGGTATATTGCCTTCAACAGTTTCTCCCAATATGTAGTCGGGCTTTTGCTTCTTCTCTCGGATAATCTTTCTTCCTGACATAGGAATTGTAATTAGTTTCTGCTGTTGTTACTGTTTATTGGCTCGTTCTTTGGTTATGCAAAAACGATGAGTCAGGGTAATATATATCCACGCCTTTTCCCTGGTTCTATAAATTCTCAATAATATTGTTGACACTATATCATCTTTTTCAAACCTACATCTTTGTATCTATTCTGGTGGTTGTGCTGATCCCGAACATGTTGTACCCATATTTGCCGCTGGATCCTTAGTAATACTTGTTGTACCAATTTGGAATCATCCGACCTGTCTACTTTTTCCATGTCAAAGAGTTCTCCAATCAAGATATATATTTTCATTAAGATCTTGATTAGTTATTGCTGAATAACTCATAATCCAATAAATGTTAATTGTACCAATTACTATTATTCTTTTCGAAAAGAAAAATGAATTATCAATGGCTTTCTAAAAGAGGTGTTCGTGAATAGATGAGAATCCACTATCTCAGATACTTATAGTATCTGGAAAAAGAAACCAATAGGAGACACGTCGTTTGGAGTTTAGAGAACCTAGAATGCTTCGTTAGTTTGTTATTCTCAAAGAACAAAGTGACAGTTAGGATTTTCATAGGGATATGTAGTTTGGGAAGTGGGGAATATTATTTTACGAGGATGGCTCTAAGAATATTGTTTTTGAAAGGGTTTCAACATATGTCCGATATGAAGAGGCGTGTTCTTTTATTTATTTTTTTGACCACAATATGTGTCCGATGACATGGCGCTGAAATGGCAATGACATGGAAAGTTTGCACTGACATGGCTTCACCAAAATCAAGAGCAATTGTGGTGTCGACGTGTGGCATTTTTGAGGTCTCTTATTATAAAGAAAGACAATAGACTTATCTATCATGTAACTTGGGAAGCAAGACTTCGGTGTTATCGGGCTCGATTAGGCACCTGTTACGAGTAGGAGTCTGGAGTCCATATAAGACTCGTGAGTTATCTTTTCTCGGCAGAATTTCCAAGTACAATGGAAACCCTAAGACTGAGCTTACTAACTTTCCAAGTACAGCGGTAGGGGTGTGCAAAAAAACCGGAACCGCGGTTTTCACCCGCAACCGTCTGCAAAATTGTAGGTGAAAACCAATACGCAAGAGGCTATGGACCGGACACGGTTGAGTTTTCAAATCCTCAAGGTTTAGCGGTTTGGTTGCGGTTGGATTCGTAGAACCGCGGTTTTAACCGCACCATAGGGTAGTAAAGGCCTTAACTTCCCTATCTAGTTTTGTGGGCTTGTGTAGCCACAATTTTGGGTTTTGTATATAAACCATGATTCTAATTCTAAAGCATGTTAGCACAATGTAAATACCTGAAAGCCTGAAGCCAACAAAAAATTCTAATCACATGACATGGCCCAAACATTAAGAGATCAGAACATAAAACATAAATTAAATCATTTCAAGACCCATATAATTTTCATTATCAAACAGCTAAGAATAACATGCCAAGTTGTCAATGAATTAACACTGCATTCTTTGTCTATCTTTCTTAACTTAGTTTTTTTTTTTTTTTCCTGAGTAAATCCGCGGTTGATCCGCAACCGGACCGTATCATCCGATGATCCACGGATGAAAAAACCGCGGGTGATTGGACCGGACACGGTTTGATTTTCCAAAACCGCAACTTTTACGGTTTGGTTGCGGGTGACCCCTAATCCGCAACCGTCCAACCGTTGCACACGTAACAGCAGAAACCCTAAGACTGGGCTTACTAACTTTTGCGCAAAATTACTCCCACAAACCAAGCAACCCATTATGAATTCAACTGGCGCAAATAGAGATGGACAATGCAATCAGCAATTTGACTTGCTTTCTTTCAATTCTTCATAAAGATCAAACTCCTTTTCATAGCGCCAAAAGTAGATCATGAATTCTAGACCCCCCTAGTTATCTATTAATAGTGACCTGAACTAAATTCCTCCGTTTGGGTGACTCTGTCAATCTGTCTCGCTATAATTTCTGGCATTCTTATCCATAAGTACTGCTTGATAATATCCTTCAAATGGTTTTCTCAATGAAGTATATTTCATTTCTTCTAATTAGAGGTTAATTAAAATGGTAATCATGGAGAACCGTTCTACAATGAACTCTTTGGATTTCGTCACACAGATTGAGGAGGAAGGATTAATGAAGAAAGAGCAGCAAACATATTAGTGGTGATATATAACATCATTTACAATAGAATTACCTGATATCTTTACCACCAGTAGATCCATAATGACGGCATTTATGCTGATTCATCTGACGGTAAACAAATAACTCCAATCTGAATAATAAACCCTAATATATGTCTCGTCAAATCACCCATATGTGTTGGTTCGTTTCTTGGCATAATATAACTGTTATTTCCAACATTTTCAAGATGTTCAACTTCAAACTCGAGCAGAAATTCTGAATCGATCAATGCATGCATCTTAGAGAATTCATGAATGTTTCAACCATCCTTAAACTGTTATCAGTTGGTTTTCGTTGTTGATATTGTGGTTGTAATTTCTAGTGTTAGTCCTCAAAACCTCATCCTTAAATGCCCATTTTGCTGTTTCATCATGTGATAGATAATTAGATAGGATACTGATAATTTGCTAAGTTCTACAACCCTTTTGTAAGATACGAAAAATAAAACAAAAAAAATTTATTAAGAGAAATCAACCAAGATACAAAAGACAGAATGCAAATAGAGCCCAAGAACAAATTAAATGTAATTAAAGGACCATGGATTGTGAAAGGAGTGTTTTCTTTGAATACATTCGAATACTATGAAACCGATTCTTAACCGCTTCTACATCCACGATAACCCCACTCATACTGCTTCTATCTGAAGGTAACTCTGAAGAACACATAACTCCAATCTGAATTATAGTAGATATGATTTGTCTCGATGTATCTCTTTCACTACCACTATGATGTTCTCCTTCTACATCCAACAACAAACGCGAATCGATTATCTCCTCAATGCGCTCTTGCAACACGTACATCTTACAGAATCTATGAATGTCAGTTGGTCTCTTTCCTGTAAACATTTCAAGCAACAGGATTTTATAACTGTATACATCACCATGAGTTGAAACTTCGCCACCCATGCCGTATTCTGTGCAAGCCAAAGCGAAACTCCAATGTACCGATTTCCTATGTCTAAAGTAAGGTAGTTTTATAGTATTTGACTTCCTAGTCCAGTACATATAGAGACAAAACACAACCAAAGTTAAAAGTAAACTCGCAATAACTGTGCTTATTATCATAACTTTGACATGCTTTGTTTTCTTCTGTTTCCGCTCCATATTAGGATTTATTGCGACAGAGCAATTGGGAAGCTTCAAGTCAGGTACACCACCACAGAGCTTACTATTTCCTTCAATCGAAATTGCACTCAAGTTCTTGAACACACCGTCTTTTGGTACCAGTCCCTCTAGATTATTATATGATACATCTAATACATAGAGTGCCATAAGACTCTCAAGGCCTCTGGGTATTGTACCAGATAAGTTATTGTGGGAAAGACTTAATCTATCAAGACCTTTTAAGAATGTAGAGGACGGAGGAATGTTTCCTTGGAAGAAGTTATTCTCCAAATTTAGATAATATAATCCTAAACACTCGCCTATGGTACTTGGGATTTCACCAGATAATTAATTTGTTTTCAGACAGGTCCAACTCCGCAAGATTTTTTAACTTACCAACTTCCGCAGGAAGTTTACCATGTAAATGATTTATTCCCCAAGTCTAGACCAATTGATAAAGAGGGAAGTTCGAAAACTTGTTTTGGTATATTACCACTTAGTCGGTTGTTGCGCAGGTTCAATAACTGCAAAAATTCACAATTGCCAAGACTTGATGGAATTATACCTGTTAAGTTATTGCTGTTCAAAACTAACATTAACATAACATTCTTTACCAATCAAAAAAAAAAAAGTTATTGCTGTTCAAATAGAGTTCGACCAATCTTGTTAAGTTACCAAATGAAGAAGGGATGAGACCCGAAAATTTGTTATTATCCAAACCTAATAATCTCAAATTTTGAAGTACCCCAATACCTGGAGGAATACTTCCTGTGAATTGGTTTGAGCTCAAAACAAGTGCCCTTAAACCCAGAAGATTTTGAATACCTGGAGCAATACTTCCATATATGTTATTTGTACGGAAAATTTAGTATTTCAAGGTTTGTTGTGAAATTCGATATAGAGCTAGGTAACACTCCCCCAAAATTATTAGTTTGTGCTTCAAACCACCTCAAATTAGTACAATTGACCAGAGAATTGAGGAAGTTTAGGTCAGTAGCTTGTTGCCCTCCAGGATTATTCCGTGCTAATTGTAATACTTCAAGACTTCTTAAGTTACCAAGGTTGTTTGGGACTGATCCAACAAAATTATTTGCTCCCAATTGTAACATTTCAACTCTAGACATATTGGAAAGTGAACTTGGAATGGTTCCACTGAAATTGTTTCTTGAAACGGCAAAGAAGATGAGATTTGAAAGTGCTGAACCAATATCAAAAGGAATACTACCATGAAGTTGATTTGACATCAGTGAGAAGACTTCAAGCGATGATGAAATGTAGAGTGAAGAAGGGACGATACCTGATAATCTATTATATTCCAGACCCCGAATTTTTAAGCTTTTTAGTTGACTTAGAGTGTTTGGGATTCTTCCCTCCAAATTGTTAAAGTCAAGATCAAGGATGGTAAGATATGAAAGATTACCCAGTGAAGTTGGAACCTCTCCGGAAATATAACTATTATCACTAAGCCACATAAATTTGAGATTTGATAAGTAACCTCATTCCTTTGGAATTTTTACCACAAGTTTGTTGTCAGAAACACCAAGGTATATGAGATTGGAGGAACGAGAAACATTGTTTGGAATTTCTCCTTCCAAAAAATTGTACGAAATCTCCAACTTCTTCAATCGGAACAGACGACCAAGTTGTTGTGGAATTCCACCATTTAAACTGTTGTTGTGGAGGTCAAGATCTTGAAGAAAGCTAAGGTTTCCAATGTGGGGAGATATGGAACCTAGAAATTTTTGAGATGCAAGGTTTAACATAGTGACTCTACTTGGATGACGACGACTACATGTAACTCCTTTCCACTGGCAGAAATGAACAGAATCGTTATTGTTGTCCCATGAGCTTAGTGTTCCGAGTGGATCTTGAGTTATTCCATGCTTGAGAGCAAGTAACACCAATCGGTCATTCGATTTGTTATCATCAACGACAACAAGGGAACAAACGTCCATGGCAAGCATGGAAACACACGAGATGATAAGAAAAAGGCTCACTTGTTGGGGTAATATCATCATATCTACGGATGACATCTGTAGACTTGGAGTTCAACTTTTGGCCTAAATGAAAACTTATAGAAATCAAGCTTAAACTTATTTTCAGAAGTAAAGCTAGTGAAGGGATATGTGTTAATGCAGTGGTCTTAAGAAGGTGATCGATAGAGGACGGATGACTTAGTGAAGCAGACGTTGGTGAGAACACCTAAATAAAATGGTAATATGTAGCTTTGAACTTCAAGGTCTTATGTTGGACGGGCTGTCACCTAGATGGTCGTTATTGACTAGAAATATATACCTTAATTAACCTAGCGTTTTTAGGAGCCACTCAAAAGGATTTAGGGGCCAACAATAAAACAAAATAGGGTCACCCAAATCTAAAGTGAGTTACCACTTATCTCGCATATTTCTTAATGGCAAAAAAGTAGAGTTTACTGAACTCCAAATGTTGTATATTCGGAAGGAATTACTTATTAATAATTTCCGAATATTCTGTATTCGGAAGTCACCATCTTCCGATTATGTATATTCGGTTGCAATTTATGTACTTTGACTTCTGATTGTTTAAAATCTATTTACTATTACTCGGTTTCTTATCTATATAGGCATGGATCTATGACCACTTCCCTATCCTGAAGTTAGCCGTAGAGAACTCGGAGTGGCGCAAGGTACTCCTAGAGGAACAAAGTATATCTTTGAAGTCAAACGTTCTAGGACAAAAGAGCAGCAGTGGATTCGCATGAGGGAGATTTTGGACCAAATAAAGGCCTCAGATGTAGGCTTTGATCCCCACAAGGAATACCGAGATAATGGGCATATAAATGTTCGGTCGGACTTGTCCCTTTATTTTGGACAGTTGTGGCACCCCACACGATATGTGATGTACAACCCCTCCAGGGTGATGCGACAACACGGCCGTATAGAACATCAATCAATGGATCAGTTCGGGAAGTACTACAAATTGGAGTTGAAGTTGTTCTCTTCTAGTGGTGACAATGTCACGATAGTGGTTTATGGTTTGTGAATGAATAGTTTTATGTATTATGAATGGTGTTTTAGTTATCTTTATGATTTTATCTATGATTTATAGTGGAGTCAAATATAACAGCAAAAAAGTGTTGAATTTTGAATGACAATCGAGAGATTATGGACTAAACTATTCTCTCGAATCTGTCAAATTTACAAAATCAGAATGTTATTAAATATACCCATCATCCGAATCTGGCGTTTTCCCCAAATTCTGATTTTTGGGCCATCGTATATTCGGGAGTTTATTGAAATCACACATCTTCCGAATATGACTGTGGGAAACCTACCATGCCATGGCTCTAGGTGGTTCCAATGGCCATTATAGAAGGTTAGCCAACACACATTAGGAGGTCTAGGTTTATGAAGTATCTTCCGATTATTGCAAGTTCAAAACAAGAAAAATCTTCGTTTTTTCCAAATTCTGATTTTTGGGCCATCATATATTCGGAGGTTTATGCAATTCACTTATCCTCCGAATAAGACAAGTTCAAAACCAACCATGCCATGGCTCTAGGTGGTTCCAAGGGCCATTATAGAAAGGTTATCCAAGACACATATGAAGGTCTAGGTTTATGAAGTATCTTCCGATTATTGCAAGTTCAAAACCAGAAAAATCTTCGTTTTTCCCAAATTCTGATTTTTGGGCCATCGTATATTCGGGGGGTTTATGCAAATGACTTATCCTCCGAATAAGACAAGTTCAAAACCAACCATGCCATGGCTCTAGGTGGTTCCAAGGGACATTATAAAAGGTTAGCCAACACATAGTCGGAGGTCTAGGTTTATGAAGTATCTTCCGATTATTGCAAGTTCAAAACCAGAAATGAAACAAAAATCAATTTAATACTGCACCGACCACAATCGGACGTTTGTGTTATATTTTATCGTCCGAATGTTTTCAGAGGTAACTAATCATATATTATCTCCCGATTATGTAAGGAAAATTTTGCCATTAAGAAATATGCGAGATAAGGGGTGACTCACTTTAGGTTTAGGTGACCCTATTTTGTTTTATTGTTGGCCCCTAAATCCTTTTAAGTGGCCCCTAAAAACGCTAGGTTAATTAAACTACAAAAAAAAAAAACCCTGAAAAACCAATTTTTCTAACAGTGTTTGTGTTATCATGGGCACGAATGTTTAAGATACCATGCGCGTGCATCTTTAAACCGTCAGATTTCATATTAATTTATTTGCATCTTTACAACAGAATATCCGACGGTTTAAGGATTCATGTTCATATAATTCGCTTGTTATCATATCATTAACATATGGTTGTATTATGTATTAGCAACTTGTACAGGCTAACCACAAATTTTGAAAGTGAGCTCCTTGACCGACTGAGCTAATCCTGATTAGTGACGTTCATATTTTTTAATACAGGTTCTCCGATCTTTGTGTGTTCATGGTACATTCGTTCTTAATCTCCTGCAATTAAATATCTCATTCCTCGACATTTACCTCTCATCAAATGCAACTAAATTAGTCATAGACAGGAATGTTTACATCTGATGAATTCAACATTTAATTATATATGATATATGACGTTGCCAAGGGATGTTATAAGATGTTTACATTTGTTGACTTCAACAATTGAATGGCCATCGCTTTAACGTCCGTTATGACAAGGAAAAAGCATGATATATTAATGTAAGAAATGGATGGTGCATATATATGCAGGAAATTTCAATGCATTAGGAAGGAGGAAAGGGACAAAGTATAGGTGGCTCAAGCCTCAAGGCTGGGAAAGTGGCTGTTTAATGAATTCATGTCTCAACATGATCTCCTGAATCTTCCAGTAGGAGGAGGATTCTACACTTGGTCCAATATGAAATCTGATCATATTTTCTAAAGACTTGATCAATGCAACATCATTCTTTCATTCGAAGAAATCACCCAAGGAAGGGAACTCTGATTTATCTCTTTTGTTTAGTATTTATTTGATTTTTGATCAGTAAATTACTGTGTGGAATTTCATTGCAGATCCGAGGAGGATGAAAGTTGGGAAGAATAATACTTTTTCTTTCTCTCTTTCTTCCTTCGGCTTCTAGATGGTCTCCACTACTACTGTAGTAGTACTATTACTACAATTCTGAAAATACATCCCTACATGCCGCCCATTGTTTTTCATCATGTTAATTTCACATTTTCACTGCTACTAGTTAACGCTATTTAAGGCAGCATCTAGAATAGAATAGAATATAAAGCAAGAGAGTGATTAGTTCAGACCGTACCATCCTCAGCTACAAAAGATAAGTAACGTAACCTCTTACTTATCCAATTCACTTTCAAAGACTTGCCCCTTGGTCATGTCAATCCTTGTGCTTTTGATTATTCAATCAACCCTTTCTATATCTTAGTTTGGCAGTGTTTGTTTTTGTATTTATTTGGAAAGATGTATATTTATTGCTTAATGAATAGAGTCAAAAGCAGATAAATCCGCTTGTACACCCATCAGAATCCAGATAAGTCTACTACTTTGCCATTCAACACTTTGCAATATCATTCGCCACGTGATTAAAACTAAGTAATAAATGTAAAGAGTACTCTTCAATCATGCTACTTGTAATTAACTTGACAGCTTCTTTTCTTCCATCACTTCATAGATGACATTCTGGCAATCACTTTCCAAGTGTATATTCCTAATTCCTTTCTGCTGTTCCCATTGAATTGCATCCAGAAGTGGCATTGCCTCCAGAAGTTTTTGTTGGTTTTCATCTAGCTCCATCACTGGTACCTGCAACATTACTGAGAATTAGTCCCAACTCTTACCTGCTTTTTTGATACTTCAAAATGGGTGCATCAAAGTTAATTTTCTGATAATGGTCAATTGGCATTTTGAGAACTGATTTCCTGCATGTTTTGGGAATGCTCTTAATCATACAATTCCCATACTGGTTTCTTATTAGCTTGACAATATTTCATATGTTAGACTGGATACTATCAAATATAGCTGAGCACCTAGCTTTCCATGTGTACCAAAGAACCACTCTTATTAGCTGAATATCACCTGCAGTTTGACTGTTAGAAGCATTGTTATCAGACCACCAGATTCGATCCAAGTTTTAAAATCCACATTTGGGTACTCTGATTAAGATTTGGAGTCTATATATACCATCCGCACACCCCTATAAATGTTACACTTTATAAAAAGATGCCCCATATTATCAATACCATTACTGCACATAGGATCTTTACTAAAACTTCTCCAATAAGAATTGCATAAGGATAAGAGTTTTATGAAGCAGTTTAAGATGCAAAGTTAGAGCTTTTAACCACATTCTTTTGCTCTTCTTAAGAAATCAAACTAGAGCTTCTATTATGTTTTTGAAGAAACAGAAGTCTGCCTACTTGCCTCTATTGTTCTTACAGTATTTACTGATGAATAATGACAAACTTTAGTGTTTTTGTTTCCTATCCAGACTTCTAATTCTATGAAATGATAGTGACAGCACATTAACATAAAATGCGGATGGAAATTTTGGATCACCAAATTATCCATCCTCATTTTGGCTTCCACATAACATACTTACACTAGACTCCGATGAATAAACATGAAACAAATTACTAAAGTATGCATCACATTCTGAGATTGCAATTACATCAGATGGCCAACAAGAAGCACATTAAAAAGGGTATCAATATAACTTAACTAAAAGAAGAGAAAAGTTCTATAAACATGAGAATGATGACATAAAAACAGATCAACAGTAACTTCGTATAATACTCACTAAGATAATGTTAATTAAAAGGTTTAGTATTTTATAAACATATATAATACTAATTCAAAAGCCCATTGAAGCTTACCAGTTAACGGTGTATCCAGGGATCTCATCATGCTAGCAGCTTTGTCATCCAATAATGGCTTCTTGTCTCCTCAATTTTAGATGACTCCAATATTTTTATATCTTTTTCTTTTAATTGGGCCGACTGACCGGAGGGCCCGTAGGGAGGGAGCCCCTTTTATGATCACTTTTTTGTTAAATGAAGAGTAACGTAAGTGTTCAATTTTATAAAAAGATTGAGAAAGAATATTCCTTGCAGATTCCCGTCACATTTGGTTACCTTTTCACTAGACAAGATTATCCCTTTCTTTTAGTCAAATTACTATAAATCTTTGTATATCCTACTTTTTCAGGGGTATAATTGGAAAGCCAACTTTAATATAACATATATAAAAATCCGTGCCTTAGATTTTTACAAATTTTATCTCGTTGGAAAGTTTGTAAAAAAATCTACGCAACGAGCACAAACAACAATATCAAATTTAAACTCCATCTTCTGATTCTTTTTCGGTCGGCCCTTCCACCGTGGCAACGGTTGTACTAGTTATTTTAACGAAACCAAAGTGTTCCTTTGCGGGATTACTTGATTTTTTTGACAATTCCATGTACCCAAATCCACAAGATTTATCGAGGTTATTAAAGCTTTTGCATCGTAAATACTGAGACAGCTACCATTGAAACATAAAACACCACCACTCTTAGTAAAGGCGAATGGTTCCGTTTTGGAAAGCTGAAATGCTTTACTCCATCCCAGTCGTTTCATGCCAAGATTATCATGTTGGAAAAAATTACCGGGCTGCAATGGAGATGAATGACAGAAATCAATTGTGGTTGTACTCGAAACTTTCAAGGCTCTGGTGATTTCTTTTAGACAAATATTTCTACCCTCCCAACGAATTGGCGATTGCAACAGGTATGTGAAATCGCGCCTTCAGGATACTGATGAAAGCCCTACAACCGAAAATTGGATTCAAGGTTTGCACCCCTTGACCCAATCAAGAACACATGTAAATAAGTTTCTGATGATGCTTTGTAAGAAAGAAGAACAGAAGATAGTTTTTTTTTTGATGATTGAAAACGACTCTGGGAGATGCTATTTATAGGGTTTTTTTTACGTCTGTTGAAACAGACAAGTTTCTCTTCAATGCGAAACGTCAGGTCTCTTCATCAACAGACATTAATGGTGTCTGTTGGATTTGAATTTTTTTGAAAACGATTTTAACTGTCCAAACAGTTGCGTATCAAAAAATTCCCCTTCGTAGCGCGGTTGAAAATATTCCAACATATCATTCCTCTCTTTATATAACCATACATCACAATGTGTTCCTATAGCGCAATATTTCATGGCATAATATAAAACGCCATCAAACTCACCTAGAGTAAAATCATACCCCCCGATGACGTCTGGCCTAGGAGGTGGAAAAATAGGTTGACGAAACTTTTCCGTAGTCAAATCAAAGATCAATATCCTACCTCCTCTAGAATCCCTCCAATAAAGAGCTTCGTTTGCATACACACCGGGTTTAGCATCACATATGGGAAATGTAAATTCGAACTTCCCAACATTTCTCCATCCATTGCCATTGCCAATAGTGTACACCACAACTTCTATGAAATCAGGTTCTCTCAACAATCTATACAATTCAACAACTTTATACTCATTAGCCAAAGGAAGGTAACCAAATCCGCACGAATAATGAATAGACTGATCATCACAATCTTTCTTAATTTGCAGAAGCATAATGTATTCTCTTGTCATCGAGTTAAAAATACAGTAATCATGATACAATGATTCATACAGACAGACTAAACCATTAAACGACCCAAGAATCTTGTAGGAACAATAATCAAATGGAGGGTTTATGTCGATCCTTCTAATACTGTGAACAGGTGTCTCATCATCGTTATTCTCATTATTATACTCAAAATAGTAAAGTTGTTTCCCAGCTTTAACAAGAAAACTTAACTTACCAGAATCAAAATCATCGCGTCAAATACATTCGGTAGAATAATGGATGATGAAAGACAAGATCTCTCCATTGTTTGCACACTAATTTGCAGCATAGAATCGATTCAGCTGGTAAACCAGTTATGATGTCCAGTAGAACGTCTGTTGGGAGATCCTTGGAATACCCCATTAACGTAAAGGGATTTGCGGAGAGAAGAAATATACTTAATTTTAGGGTTTGAAGAACTGGGGATTTTGGTCGTGGAGAGATTCGTTGTTTACTTATATAGAATTCTGGGACGGGTTAAGAAAGCACCGAGTTGCATAAACCAGTACAGTACTGTAGTGGAGTCCGGCCCAATTACAGAAAGTAAACAGAAAAAGTCAGCGAAGCTCAACCTGCCGACCCTCAAATTCTACATCAACATTACACGCAAAACCAGATTAAGAAGTAAAAAAATAACCCCAGACCCCAGTTACTTATCACATTTTCCAGATGAATCCCATGCTTTAGAGTTCTTGGACCGATAGCGCACTTGAACTTTAATCTGTTTTATCACTTTGATGCAATAACATTTAGCAGAAAAATATTGTGGCATGTGACAACACGTGATTGAGTTAACGATGGCAGTGACCCGATCCTTGGTGATATTTGGAATCTTGGATCCATTACTGACGGGAGCACACCCTACCGATGCAAAGATAAATTAATCCAGTAAATAATTACACAACCCCAGTTTCTTCATTGATTGCACCTGTACGTGTTCATTTAATTCATCTTTTTTGAAAGCTTTCGAGCATTCCGATGCAGGCAATTGTCAACCCGATCCGACCAAGAGTCGACTCTTATGTGGTCCATCGGGGTTTTATCTTGATATGGCTACCTATTAACTTTGTTAAAAATGGCGACATTATAAGAAAGCAGTGCCTAAATGCAACCCACGTTATGACTAAATGCAACCTTCTAAAATAAAATCAACCTCTTTGAAGTGGGTAAACAAAAGTCTGTCATCTTCACTGAAAAACCAATACACGTGAGCCAAAAATCAGTTCCAAGAACCAGTCATGAAATTTCTTCATCATATAATAATTAGAGACAACATCCTTAATTGTTTTTAGTATTGAGTGAACAATTTACAACAATCTTTTTAAATCATACATCAAGATAGAAAAAAAAAAACCTAAATTAGGTTAGTAGCTAGAAGTTGATGGGTAGGAAGCATAAAACTCATTGAATATAAATCTCCAAATCAATATTTTGATCGGACAAAATGATTTTTGATCCTGCTCAAGCTCAACCAAGAACAAACTTGGAGAGAAGAAAAGCCATGTAGTGTATTATGTATTTGGTGACAAAAACTTTCGATTCCATTTCCTATGGTAATCTCTTCCATAAGTGAATCGCTGGAGAAAACATCTTATCTTAATTTTAAGAACATCTTCTCTTTCAACTGATCTGCCGAACTTTTTCTCCCTTGTGTTTATTTTGGCTCAGATTAACGAAGGGGATAGGTAGGTTATGTTTACTCACATCAATAAGATCCACAGCATTTTGAAAGGGTTGTATTTAATTTTATATGGGTTGCATTTAGTCACTCCCTATAAGAATTACTATAAGGAAATCTAAATATTTATGTGGTCCCTCGGGGTTTTATCTTGATACGGTGGCTACCTATTAACTTTGTTAAAAATGGCGACATTATAAGAAATTCTGTTAGGAAATCTAAATATGTGTAAACCGTGCACCCTACTGTAATTCCACACCATGCTCTTTAAGTTTCAATCTTCAAGTTTTTGCTAGGCCGCAATTCTCGGAATTTCTTTTCAAGGCGATATGTTTTTTCCAATTTCAAATTCAGTCTCTCAATAAGATCAATCTGATTGATTCAGTTTGACAGTGTGCTAACTGAAGTTCTCCGTTGTCTAAGGACGGATCTTAGATCCTTCCCCTTAGGGACGGGATTTATTGGTTAGTGGAGTTTGAATAATCGCCTCTTTGATTTTTTTTTGTTTTCAAAAAAAATTAGGGTTTATGATTTATTTTTTCTTTCCCTATGATTACGGGGAGAACTAAGGATACAACACTGAGAATTTTAATGCATGAGCAATATAAAGAAGAAACATGAAGATATGTTGGCTCAAAGGATCCGGAGAAAACACTGTTTCAACTGGAAAGAAAGACTTTCTCGATAGAAGTTGAATACTATGGAAAGACCAGAATTGTGAAGATCACGGAAAGAGGAAGGAAAGGATACCAGCATTGGCTAGCACTCCATCCACAAATGATCGAGTGGCTGAAGAAGATAGTTGACAGCATATTGGAAGAAGACACAGAGAAGGATAAATGGAAGGAGAGGGTGGGAGATGACGTTATTTGTGATGTTTTATGAATTAAATGTAAATTTTATTTTTAATAATTTTTAAATTTTATTAGAGATAAAAATATTTATTTAATATATTAAAATTAATTTATATAAGCAAAAGCTTACTAGGATAGCTTGACATTGTCATGGTGAATGTTTAAAACTTGAAATTCACCTTGAAAATGTATAAAAAAAATTAAGCTATATCATCTTTACATTGATTTAAGAAGTTGGGGTTGGTGAAGAATTTCAGTAAAAATGAATGTTTATCCTATGTGGACTTAACGATTTATCTTCACATACATTCCATTGGAGAAGCTCTAAAGGCCCTCTGAGGTGTTGTTTCATAATGTTATTCAAAGAAACTTTGTTTATTTATTTTCGGTAATAGTTATTCTCTTGATATCACGGCATTTAACATATATAGGATATATATACTTCATATAAAGATTTTGATATCACGCCATTTAACATATATAGGATATCTCCCCTCCTTTAAAAGCCTAAGTTATATGAGTTCCCACATTGCACGGTGAGCGTAACACCCACCTCAAATTAAATTAGATAAAAACTTTCAACTACAAAAATTCTGGAGAAGACAAGTGTCGTAACGTTATTGGTCGAATTTAAAAACTTTGTCCAAGCCCCCTGATTTTAACGGCCTAATACTAAAGCCGTTAGTAGAAACATGGGTGTACAAGACTTATGTGTTGATTTACACCTAATTAAAAAATTACACCGGGTTTACACCAAATAGTTAACTGGAAGTCAAGTAACACCGTCAAGTTGAAGAATGCTCCTATTAAGTAACAACCCGGATGCAAATATTGCCAGTTCGTCGTTGGACACAACTGGGGTGCAAATATTGCATGGGCACTTTGTTCGTACCGTCCTGATCGAGTGAAGGCTTTGCTATGATCCATTTCCAGGTTAATTTACTAATGATTGTTCTCCCATTTTTCTTTGCTGAATTTTTTTGGCGGTTCATGCTCTTAACAGAGTTTTCTGTATGAATTCCCAGAATTTGTTTTGCAGGAACTGGGAGTAATGGAAGCTGACTTTGCTACTGTTCTAAAAACCTAAATGT